>VWZN01003861.1:673088-713551 GCA_013396955.1 Regulus satrapa
ACACACCCCCCCCCCCCCCCCCCCCAAGGGAGCACACACAGCAGTTCTTGTGCTTTCAAGAGTGACGGATTAAGATTTTCTGAGGAGTTTGAGAGTGTTTTCACGGAGGCATTATGGAAGGCATGTTTTGCCATGTGAGATTCATAATAACCCTCGAAGTGATTGGTGGGCTGGGGCCTGTTGGATTTCAACAGCGGGCCCTGTCTGTGGCACTGACAGGAGAGGGTGACGTGTCCGGAAGGCAGGGGTGACACTCGGGGTGTGGAGCTGGCTGAAGAGCTGTTGGGATCGCACCACCACAAATTGCAATTTCCATCCTACCCTGGCAGCCCTGCCCACCGTGGGGCTCAGAGTCCCCAGGGAACTGCTGCCCACCTCTCAACCTGAGAGCACATCTGGAGCTTCACTGAGCTCAGAAAGCAAGGCCCCTTTTTTATGACAACTTAACATTCATGCTCATTTGAACTCTGAGAAAACAGCTTTTTGTTTTCGAGTGGAGCTGCAGTTCTTGCAAAATCTCCCCCATTACGTGAGGCACTAAAGGAAAGGAATTAAGAGCAGTAGTAAAGTCATGATGACTGAAAAAAAAAACCAATGTTGGGCTCTGATCTTGCCTTCCTCATCTTCAGGCTATTATGAAGTCAATTTAAATGGAAAAATGAGCACGTAGCAAGTGTTGTGTGTGCTGAGAGGAGATTGTGTGCTTTCAGGAGTGGGTGAATCTGTGCCTTTGTGTTTGCAGTGAGCACTGTGGGAGTGCCATGGCCTTGGCCAAGGAACACCACGGAATTTATTTCTGTGTGTTGGGGTTGCCTCGTGCTGCCTTCATTCTCCCCCATCCAGGGCACAGGAATATTACAGGCAGAGAGGTTCTTTCAAGGCTCAGGTGGGTGTTTGAAATAAACTACTTTTCCAGTGTGCATCTCACTCCTTGAATTACCTTGGAACTCAGGATTTTCTATCCTGTTGTCATACTTTCCTGTAAGACTGTGCCGATTCATCAGAAAAAACCACTTTGTTATAACACAAAAGAGGTGTGAATGAATTTAATATATGGAGGTGATTTTTTTGCCTGGTATTTCTGTCTTGTGGGAACAGCTCAGAGCAAAATCTCTTCTTGGCATGGCAGAAGATTAGGCTGTGTTAGTAGCTGTATGTACTGAGTTGGACTCTTGAGTTGAGATATTTCAGAGTAAGCAGTAGTTTTTCATTATTACAAGAGGGAGAGAGCATTTGAGGAAATTAGTGTTGGATCTTGGGGAGCCAAAACTCCAGTGGACTTTTCCTAGCTCTGTCAGTACTTTGGTTTGCTGTAGCTGGGAATTCCATGTCAGCATTCATGCTGTGTGAAAAATAATACCCGGGAATGTTGCAAAGTTTATTTTAATACTATTACAATATTTAGATGCCTTACATTAGTTGCCTGGAAAGACAAAGTACTATAATTACTATATTTTGATTTTTGCCTGTCTGTACACTGAAGAAATCCCTCTTAGCAGGCACAAGTAATAGTAATGATAGTAAATAGCTTTGGAGGGCTGCAGAGAAAGTGGATGTGCAGTAGCAGGAGTGCCAATGTAATTATATTTTGTTCTTCTGTGTGGTTACTCCTAAGGGAAAAGGAAGTGGGTGATTAAAGTGATTAGGTACCAATATTGTTGTGGTATTAGCTGGCACCCAGGCAGTGCTCAGAGCTGTGTCACTTCATAGTGGAGCTTTGTGTATGATTTACTCAAGGTAGAATTATTTAGAGTAATTAAGGGGAACAAGAGCTTGGCTGTTTAGGGGTAATAATGACTACAGAAGTAGCAGTAGTAATGGTATTTTGAAACACGTGGTGACAATCTGGCCCTCTTTATTTCTGCAAGGCTAAAGTTAGAGCTCCTGGTAGTTTCTAAAGCAACTGTATTATTTCTCTAACTGACAGATCTTATGCAATCAAGCACCTTATGCTTAACCTCTGGTTGTATTTCCCCTTATTTTTTCCTGACCTTGAGTAAATGATTGTCATTTTATGTTCCAGCCGAAGTCCTTGAAATGTTCTTCTCCAGAAAGGGACTCAATATCGCTGTGCTGCTCCCTGAAGATTGCTGGGTACTGCGAGGGTGGAAACCATTTGCTATTACTTAATGAAAAAATGTCCTCCATAAATCACCTCTTCAAGTGGAGCTCACAGTGAAACAGCATGAGTCTTTAGCACTGCCAGCACTCTAATAGACTTATATATCCTGGGTACTCATTATTTGCTGGTTGTTAATTATAGAGTGTGTTTAAGACAGGAAATCTGGTGTGCTTCTTAAGGAAAAAGCAGCATGCCCCATCCTACAGATGAGAGGGAGAGGGAGCAGGCAAAGGCAGGGAAGGAAATGTCTTTCAGTTTAATTTAAAGGAATGGACTATGTATTTCACCTACAATGAAACCCATCTGATGTTTTAATGCATGGAATTGTCTCCCTGTTTTTACTTTTACCCCTGAATGTTGAGGCTAAAGGGTTTTAGGACCCCTAGAAAGGTTATTGCTGAAGCAAATAGGGTGCATCTTTGGGAGATTTTGTTTGCCATTATGGAAAAAAAAAACCCAAAACTCTTTGGGTAGATGTGTGAAGAATGTCCCTGGGTGGAGGGAAACTAGAGCTTTATGCAGCTCCCTGCTTATTAGATCTGTTAATCTAATTAAGTGGTTCACTCTGACTTCACACAGGCATGAATCAGAAGCAATCAATCTCTGAAGTTAGTTGTGCACAGTCATTATCCTGGTGGTGGGGAGATGAGGCCTAAATCCAGTGCCTGTGCGATCACCTCTCCTCCCTGCTCCAGGAGATCACATTCACATGTATGTCACTGGCTGAAGTGTATAAATAGCTTTACAGCAAGGATTGACAACTCAACTTTTCCTTCCTCCAGGCAACTCTTTTACCGACTACTTTCTATTTCTGGCTTTCTGGAAGGTTTAATTTTCTTCCTGTCAAAGGCACAACTCCAACAGGGAGGTGAAAGGGCTCTGCCAACAGAGCCACTCTTGGCTGTTGGGGACTCCCTGTCCTGTCAGGGAGTGGCAGTTTTGAGCCCACTCCAACAGGAGACAATGTCTGATGCTCACTGCCTGCTTTCCAAGCTGTCTTACAGAAGGAAAGTCTTTCTCCTTTGGCTGAAAGGCTGCTGCTCCTGTTTGAGAGGGAAGAGTTGGAGGGTAAATGGAAAAGACAGGAAAGGTGGTGTTCACCTGGTCTTTGAACCCAGGCTTTGTTGTTCAGCTCTTTATATTTGATGATTTGTTATTTATCAACAACCATAAAAAGCTAGTTATAAGTAAGCTCACGTGATCTTGGAAAAACAGTGAAATGTTTAGCTATGGGGAATGGAAAACTTACTGCTCTGTGTTAGAAATGTTCTGTGTGAAGCTGTCATACCCATGGGAGCAAAGAAAATAATTGGAACAACAGAGGTTTCTCTTGATTTCATTCTAGCTAATGATCCTCATTTGTCAAAATGTAGGAGGGAGAGACAGCATTCCTTTCCTCAGGAAAAATCTTTCTGTATCTTAATTTCTGATAATGTATACACACGTTGTCCATTAAATCTAAAATTTTCTTCCATACGTTCTTGGCTCCTCTCACATCTCATTGCATGTGGAAGGTGCTTAAAACCCAACTGTGTTGTGCTGGAATACTCTGCATCCTGTCCAACCCATGTGGTGTGCCTTGGAGCAGAAGGGAGCTGACATAAAACTGATGACAGGCTCTCTCTGTGGCAGATTCTTGTCTTTCTGCAAGATGTGGGCTGTACAGAGTCCAATGGCTGTGTGAGACCAGGAAATCTGCAAAAGAATGGGTTATGGCTGGAGTGCTAATTAACATAGGGAGTTCCTTCATAGAGCAGTTTTATTGTGGGCTTTAAGAAGGCTAATTACATGCAATTTATATCAATAACCTGTCAGGTTTGAAGACCAGCAGTATTAGAGGACCTGTGTTAGCAGCCATTATTTCCTTCAGAGTACTTGGCACCTTTGAAGACATCCTTTTTTATTTTCAGGTAATTGGTGTCATAAAGCCATTATGTAATTCTTATTGATGTATAAATGTAAATTTATATTTACAGCATATGAACTTTATAATTTTGCAGGAGGTGAGTGATTTTCCAAAGCCTTTTTAGTAGGGGCACTGGCATAGCTGGAGATCAAGACTTCCAACAGAAGTGATGGAAGAAAAACTTTTCAAATTACTAAGAACCTAACTTAGGAAAAAAAAAGAGAGAGAGAGAGAGACATGGACTTACTGGAGAAAATCTAGCAAAGTGCCAGAAAGAGGAGAAACGGCAGATCTGACTTTAGAGAAGCTGAAAGCTGGGGCTGTTAATCCTGGAGGACAGCAGGCTCTGAGGGAGGTTTTGTCGCTGTCTGTGAAAACCCCAGGTGGGTGGGGATAGTGGTGAGGGGCTCAGGCTCCTCTCAGTGGTGCCCAGTGCAATGGGCACAGATTGCAGTACAGAAAATTAAGCAATTTGGAAATTGAGTGACCCATTCTAGCTGGCCCTGCTTTGAGAAGGGAGAACTGCATGATCTCCAGACATTCCTTCCAAGCTCTCCTGTGACTGGGAGGGCTTTATTTGGTGGTTGTCAATCCAATTCTCTCTTTGCACATGTTTGTTTTTTGACCTTTTGGTGCTGATTTTAAACAGAAAAATGTCACGGTCATGTTCTGACCTTGGGCTCTAGCACCATGCTGCTAATCAGAGGTCATTCATACCTCCTGCTCCCTAGTTTGCTTTTTCCAAAGAGCCCTCTTCTAAACTATTTTGTTGCTTTATAGCCCTGATGAAGAGAGGGAAGCTTGGCCTGACAGTTCAAGAATGGCTGTTCTGTATTCAGACAGGCACCAGCTGTATAACTTATTATTATTATTATTGCCTAAGATTCCTGAAAAAAAAAAAAAATCCCAATTTTGTACCAATTTTCTTTGACCTCTTCACCTCGGTGTTGGTTTCCAGGTGCCCGGACGGGTCGGGTGGTTGAGCTGGAATGTGTCTATTGCCTCAATCAGCACCATTACCCTCCCCCGGATAAATGAGGGGCGTGTTGGCTCATTTCAGTGGGCAGAGCTTACCGGAGCCAGCTGGGCTGTTCCCGTGGGCCCTGATCTCTGGTGGGGCTGCACTGGGGAGCAGTGATGCTGCTGGTGGAAGAACAATCCTTGCCCTGTGTCCGTCCAGCACACTGCAATCGCTGCAGGAAAGCCTCTGCTTGCCTCTCCCAGCCAGGTGCAGTGCTCCTGGCAAATCCATGGAGCTCAGGACTGTCAGACAATGAGCTGGAAGCCCTGACCAAGCACAGGGGAAGGATCCCTGATGCTGAACTTAGCTCTGGGCTGCAGCGCTGGCCTTGCTGTTTGTTAACACCCATGCAGTTGGGAAGTTTGTGTTGAGCTGCTCGGACCTTTGCAATGATCTCTCACAGGGGTAAAAGGCAGTGCTCTAAACAAACATCCCTGTGCTCCTGGGGGACACGTTGTGCTCTGGGGGCTGTCAAACCTCCAGCTGTTACTGCCTAAGGTGGTGACAGCCCTGGGAGAGGCGCTGGAATGGCCAGGGCTGGCAGGGTCAGGTTCACGCTGTGCCTAAGAGTTGGCAATCCATAATAGTCTCCTAAAGCAATCCCTCTGGCAGTGTTTGTGGAGGGACTGTTACTTGTTATCCTGACTTCCTGAAGGCATGCTGGAGATAAGGAGACTGCAATCATCAGGTGGCAGCAAGGAATAAACTCTCTCCTCCAGTGAATGTGAAATTGGGAAAGGTCAGGCCAAGTTAGGATTTAAAAATATGCTGCAGGGAGAGAAGATGGAGCAGAACCTTGTGGCCTGCAAACCCTGCTGGAGGAGAATCTGGTGTTTTGCAGTGACTCTGGCTGTGCTCCCCATCCTACCAACCAGAGCCACAGCAGAGACTTAGTAAGTTGAAGGGTTTAGATGAAAATGACTTGGTTTTCAACTTAGTTTTTGTTGACAAAAATGCATCTGTGCAAGGGTTTACATAGGTAACATAATCCATCTTCTTCCATTTTCTTCTCAATAAAAAGGATTTTAAAAGCTGTCTTGAAATGTTTTGGATCCAGGCAGTGAAGTAGTTTGCTGTCACCACAAGGAGGCTGAGGATCCTTTTGCTTTCTCATGTGCTTTGTATTGTCACAGCCTTTGGAGATTATCCAGAGCAGAGACTGGTATGTCTGATGTGGCATCTACTAATTCTCTGCAAAAAACAAATATTTGTCATGTTCTGGCAAACTCACTTACAAGCAAGTAAGAAATGTACATTTTCTAACTGAAAACACACTTAACATCAGCTAAAGTCAAGCAGACAAGAGATCTTCTTCTTTACAATTTTCCTCAGAACAAAAAGCTATAATGAAAAATACTTTTTTTCTGTTTCCAAGTGAAGTAGAGATTAGAAGAAAAAAAAGCCTCCCCCCTTTTTTTTCCATAAACTCCTCCTGAAACATCCTTGAAACACCGGAAAAATTAGTAGGCATATGATAAATGGCCCACAAGCAGCAGATGCAGTAATATGTGTGCCTTTCTAAAATAACTG
This sequence comes from Regulus satrapa, assembly GCA_013396955.1. Classification (NCBI taxonomy): domain Eukaryota; kingdom Metazoa; phylum Chordata; class Aves; order Passeriformes; family Regulidae; genus Regulus; species Regulus satrapa. The sequence goes on from VWZN01003861.1 coordinate 679,668, forward strand.
TCTTAAGGGGAACTTTTATGTCATTATTTCTTAGCCACTGTGGTTATCAGAATGGCTCTGCACAGCGGCATATATCATGCTTTTATTTTAATTAAACATATCTCAAAGAAGAGCTTGTAAAAATGTAGCTGGAAGTATTTTATAGGATTTGAACCTGAGGTCGTTTTGTTCTATTCATCTCATTTGCATTCAGGAGCTTCTCCACGTTCTCTGTGAGCAGAAGGGTTGTGGGGCACAGGATGGGTAAGGATCATGGTTTGTGCAAGGGGCCATTTCAACATCAGGAGACTTCTTTGTAATGTAGCTGCTATATAACACTTAGATCTTCTTTTGCAAGGGAGAAATGGCCATTTATTTTAGGAATTTTACCCTTTCATTTTCCAAAGCAAGTTAATGCCTTTTCTCAAACATCTTTGGTCTGGAAGCCGCGTCTGTATTTTCCTTCATGACAACCCCAGCCAGCCTTCTCAAACACTAAAGGGTGTCGTTTTGATTATGCTGAAACCTTAATATTTCTAGAATCACCTTTTAATAGTGTTTTCTGGTTTATTCCTTGGAAGCAAATAGGCAGATGAGCAAAGTGCCCAGTTCCTAAGAATTATCTGGGAGACAGAGCTGAGTGCGGTAGTTTCACTACAAGGTAATATTGAACTAGATTGGCTCAATGGAGCTTTAGTGGAAGGAACATTCATAAAGAGCTGTGTGAGAGAGTGTATTAAATGGACTTGTGTCAGGATTCATTTGTTATATTTACTACTGGATTTGCCTGCTTACTACACGAGTACCCTTTATTACTATATTGAATTTAGATATCACCCACTCCTTGGCAAGATAACTTTTTTCCCTTTGTGTGTGCTGCGATTTACTTTTTATTCTGTTCCATCTGTTATCAAACCCACAGCTGATGTACTTTTTTATCAGTGTTGTGGTACTGCAGATCCAGAAGATATTTCAGTGCAGTGATTTCTGTGTGGTGCATTGGTAGTTTGGCTGCCTCCCTTGCAGACATCCAGGTTACGTCGGATTGGCGGCTGACATTTGTGACGTGAATTTCTTAGGATAGGACTTTGTCAGTTGTGTGATCTTTAACACAGTAACTTCATGCAGACCTTGTATTGGCTTTCAAATCAGTTTTTGCAAAAGACACCATGGGATTGATGCTGAGGTGTGAGCTCTCTGCTTTCCATGAGAGATTTCTACATTCACTTTAAGTCAGAGAAGATATTTTTCAAACTACAGCACTGTGCAACCACTGCTGAACTTCACAGGGCTTTCTGTGATAATGTTGAAGGCTGGGACATCAGCCACTCTGTGGAAAAGAGGTTTCCTTCAGACAAATGTATTTTATTATTTTTCTAAATTTGAAAGTTAAAAGAATGCATATGCATTTTAGAAGTGTTTTGGGTGTATCTGTACAGTGTATGAAACAAACATAAATGCTTTTTTTTTCACTACAACCACAGATATTCTTCTAATCCATATTCTTTTAGTTGCTTAGTATTATAAAATGTGAAATAAATCTTAAAAAAACAGAATGTTTTGCATGCATGAGACGCTGATCACAGTGTGTACAGTTCCGGAATCTAAATTGTGGATAACTCAGTGGTTCCAGTATATTACAGCTGAATTTTTTCACAGATGGAGTTATGGTTATTCTGAAATCTTACAATAATGTGGTATGATTATTCTTGATTTTAAAAATATTCTCCAGTGATAGAAAGCATTCAAGAACTGGCTAGATGTGGCACTTAGTGCCATGATTTGGTCGACTGGTGACTCAAAAGCTTGGACTTGATCTCTGAGGTCTTTTCCAACCTAAATGCTTCTGTGATCCTGAATTTATATACTCATAACAAGTGTAGGACTAGACCTGCAAATTTAGCAATGAACTATTCGTTTTTTTTAATGATGGTTGCATCTTCATGAAATGTAGCTGTCCAGTGTTTGAGTGTTACCACTGCGTTTTAGAGCTTCTGCCACTAATGACTCAAATGGGGTCTGTGATAGGATTTTAAGTTTATCAAGTTTGTCTGTGCAATCCAGCAGTTAATGGGATGTTTGTGTATGACCACACGTGTTATAGGTGGCAGGGAAGACTGGAGCCAGTGTTTGGGGCTTGGTCTCTTTCTCCAGGTAGCAGCTGACAGGAGGAGAGGACACAGTCTCAAGCTGCACCAAGGGAAATTTAGGTTGGATATTAAGAAAAAGGTTTTTTCTTAAAGAAAGAGAAAGAGTGCTAAAGTACTGGAATGGTCTGCCCGGGGAGGTGGTGGAATCACCTTCCCTGGATGTGTTTAGAAACAGACTGGATGTGGCCCTGGGTGCCATGGTTTAGTTGAGGTGTTAGGGCTGGGTTGGACTCGATGGTTTTGGAGGTCTCTTCCAACCCAGTGATTCTGTGAATTCTGTTAGTGAGCTGATCCAATCCTGACCTGAATTTTAGTCATCTTCTCACCACCTGCTAATGCTGTAACATACCGTGGAGGGTCCTGCTTCTGAATTTTGGTGGTTTGGGGGCATCTTGTGGATCAGAAGGAGGTTCAGTGTTAGTGGTGTCCTTTATCCTGCTGCTGAGGGCTGCGCTCTCGGTGCTGGTTGCTGCAGTGTCAGCCACGGTCCCTGCAGCAGCAACAGGGCTGCTGATCCCAGAAAGCTGGAATTGGACCAGCCCAAGCTAGGAGAACACCTGGGTGTGGCATTCAGCCGAGTCACCTCTTCCCATGTGAAGAGAAGCACGGCTATGCTGAAAATGTTGGAAAAAATTCATATTGCTGCTCCCTGCAATATATACAGGATATGTTATTCCACCGGCTACTGGGGCTCTTACCACCTTCTAACTAATCAGTATGAAAAGGGATTGAGAATGCAAATAGCTTCAAATGCTCAAGCTGAAAGAGCAGGGAGTTTTCCTGAGCCATTAATACTGTTCTGGATAGGGGCTTATCTGGCGCTGGGTTAATAATGCACATCACAACACTCCCAGCGCCTTGCAGTTCCTTTGGCTTCTGTTAGCAGCACAGCTGGACTCCTACACCGCTTTTACCTTGTTTAAAAAAGAGATCTAATTGGTCATTAAACTGCATTAGCATCTGTAATGAGCCCAGGCATCCCTTTTCAGCTTTTTTCCTTGCCTGTCTTCAAGAAGCCTCTGTCGCCCTTTTTGATGCGAGTGTTAACAACACGGCAATGTAGTTAAATGCAAACTTTTGTTCGAAGAAATGGTATGATAAAATTTTAATTAATCTTGTTGTTTATTCTGATCCCTCAACAGAAAATGAATCATTTCACTGCAATATTTACTAGGGTATGGATTTATTTGAAGTTCCAGTGCTTCTGTATTAAAAATGAATAATTTTTTACTTACTAGAATAAAACACGTAGGTATGATATAAAGGTAGCAATATATCAATCTTCATGTTCAGAGCCTTTCTATAACTTGAATAGTAGCCTCTTTTTTTACTTACTTCAATGTATCCTCATTTTTCTTTTCTGTCATTACCTGATTTCATGTGAAAATTTCTTCATGTGGTTCTCTTTTTCTTAATTCATTAGATTTGGCATGGCTGTTTATTGTATCATCTTGGCATCTGGCTAGTGTAGCTCCTTTGAAACAAACAAATGTGCTTGAACAAACCCTTATAAAATTAACCCTTTTGATCTAAGCAGGCAGGTGCATGCACAGAATGACTGTAATACTTGCTCTGAAAAACCTATTTAGCAAAAGTAAACCATTTTTGTGCTCTCTTGTTAACCTGTTTCCATCTAATGGAGTATTTAACAGCATTTTCAAAACATTTTTTAGAATTTATTATTTTTACATCTTCTAGTATATCTAGAAGATTACATCTGCTGTCAAAAGCAGTGCCTCTTAACTGGAGGGGAAAAAAACTAACTAAAAAGAGATCCGCAAACCTGCAATATAAACAAAGCTTTCAGTCTTGTTTGGAAAGTTGTAAATCCATGTGCTATAATAAATTTTTTAGGGAAAGTTATAAATCCCTGTGCAATTGAACTATACCAGAAGTTTCTTTATCCTATAGTCAGAGCATAGGAAGTTCTACATGTTTTTGTCTGTGGTTTTTAGGTTGATGAGGTTGGGTTTTTTTTACTTTCTTTGTAATTTATTTTTTTTTCTGTTGTTTTTTCTTTCTTTTTTGTCTGTGAATTCTGTCATTATTATCCTGCCCGGTGAGGGGTTTGGGGTTTTCCTTAATGATTTACAGCTGTTCTCTGTGAGAAGGGACAGACCTGCAAACTAGATAAACAAGAGATATATATATTTTAATAACAAAATGCTAGGGAGTGTTACAATCCTTGCTGTTACAATCCCGGTACTCCCACCACGGGCCTCATGCATATGCATGATATGAGACCACCACGTGGGAGAAGCACTGTGAGCAGGGGGGAGAGAAAATGAATATTGATAAAACATGCCACAAACTGTGAACAGCCCACAGGAAATATCTAATCTCGGTGGGTGTGCTTAACTGAGACAGATGAAAATCTAAATCCGTGCAGCTGATAATGTTTTTTATCTTGAAAGGTCAACTGGGTGTTTGACACTCCTGCTCTGACCAGGAAGCTTTGTAAAAGGCACTGGGGGAGGGTGTCTTCCATACATTTTCTTTAGGATGGACATTTATAAGCGGTCCTTGACCTTGAGATTCCATTAGCAGTGATGCAGGGCATCACAGTGAGCGGTGCCCTGCTCCACACGGCGCTGCTCTCCCTGCCGTCCTGCTCCCAGCAGTGGCACTGCTTTAGAAATGGTTTGAGTTTACCATGTGTTGGAGTTGCACTTTTTCTGTTTTCCCTTCTTCCTTCCTCTCCCTTTTCTGCCTCCTCTCTTTGGAAAACATAAGACAAAGTTTCTGATTCTCTACAGAGAACTCTGCCTACTCCCATATGAGTTCAGTTGAGGGCTGTCAGAAAGATGTATTACCAAGTACAACAAAATGTTTCCAGAGCGCCCTTACATGAAAATGTTTTAAACTCCATTTATTCATAGAGTTTTCAGCTGGCTCTGGGTGACATTCATTGTACCAGAAGCTCAATGTGTTGTGTTGAAGGATCAACAATCATGGACTGATTTGTGTTGGAAGAGAATTTAAAGATCCTGTAGTTCAAACCCCCTGCCATAGGCAGGGACAACATCTCCAAGCTCAGCCAGCCCACCCTGATGAGCAGGAATTCAAGCAAAGGTGCAAGGAGGAACTCAAACTGAAATTTAAAGTATGCAAGAGGAAGCAGGGAAAGGTGAGCAGGGAGGAATACACAGATATTGTCTGCGTGTGTGGGATGGGACTGAGGAAATCATCCTGGTGGCTCTCATAGTTGTTCTTGTTCCTCTTTGGTGGGACTTGAGACTGGTTGGAGCCCAGAGAACTTCAGAGGGAAATGGAATCAGCTTCCTAATTCTATGACTTCCCCATCCCCGTGACGTTGTTTAGTTTCTGATAATGAGAAGTCCTGATGTCTTTAAGTTAAACACAGTATCAGCAATAATTGGGCTGGCTCATATGATGAAAACACAAGAGAAAAAACCTAAACAGTATTCCGAGCTGCAGACACTCAATTTATGATCATAATCTCTGAGAACACGATATTGCACTCCTTATTTGTCATCACAGTTAGATTTAACCTGAGACAATTTTTTATTTTCTTGATTTTCTTCCCTATTCCAAATTAATTTCTTGTTAATGTGAAAGGTTTTGTATGTGAGTAGGACATGGGTGTGGTGGCTTTGTTCTTGTTGGTTTCTCATAGAATCAAATATTTTCAATATATCCCAGAACATGAAATTTCATTTATTTAATATCAACTTAGTAAAAATACGTATATGTGTAACTGCAAATATGTGAAAGAATATTCTCTAGATAATATTTCAGTGTAATCTTCCTTTAAAGGATATAAAGAAATACCTAATTTAGGAGATTGTGAGCTGCTCTTGAATTGTGAAGAACAAAGGAAGTTATGAGTTTCACATTTGAGTGACTTTTATTAATTTATTGTCTCTCCTGTCTGCACTTGGATATTATCTGCCTAGAGAAAATATCTCAGCAAAAGTTTGTTTAGCCTAAAATACTAACAAATTGCATAGTTCTATCAAATTCACCTGAACCCACTGCTTTTTCTGGCCCTCCTTTACATCTTTGTTATGCAAATTGTTTAGTGTGAAATAACCATTTTTTGATAAATCACTAGAAGACCCAAGCAACTGGCATTGTCAACAAATCTAAACCATAAAGATAGCAGGGATTCAGGCTTTAGAAAGTGCATTGTTTTCTTAGCAGAATAGGCTGCAAATAAAAACAGTAAAAGTTGACCACTGAGCTGTGGCAATGATGGCAGAAGGATGGAGGTTTGAAAGGTCATATTGGATAAATCTTTTTTTTAAATTAAAGTCACCCAAAAATCATACATTTCCTTGAGAAAAGAAAGTTTGCCTTTGGAAATTAGGCTTGCCAACCTTTGCCATTTTACCAAGCTGAAAAAGCAATTTGGAACCCCCTACAGACTCACATTTTCCCTTTCAAAACAGCAGAGGGAGAGAAAAGAGAAGCTGCCCCCACCAAGCAGCAAACTTCACCCATGGTCTGCTCTCCAGCAGCTGCCACCAAAGAACCCCCTTGTCCTGAGTCAGGGGGATAATTTCTTTTTTGTTTTTGGGGCGGCTTTGGAGCATTCCTGGTGGGATGGGCTCTGCTGTTGTTGGCAGTGGGGCTGGATTGTCCCACGGCAGAGCTCAGGATCTTGAGAGCAGCGTCTCCAACCCAGAGCCCGTGGGGTTTGGGGTGCCGTGAGCAGAGCGTGGAGCCAGCCTTGCTTTAGGGCAGGTTCACCTGCTTTAGGGAGGGCTCACTGAGAGGATCCATGGAACAAAGTGTGAGGAGACAGTAAAAAAAGGCAAATGTTGACTTCTTCTTCCCCACTGAACCAGAACGTGCCACCTCACCGTCTATAAAGGCCTTGCTTTAAATTAGGTGCAATTTTTTTAAAGTCTTCTCTCATGGAAGGAGCTGAACTTTTTCAAATTTGAGCAAGCTGAAGGCATCTAAAGAACCCTTTTGTACTCATAAACAAGATTCTGAAGAGAGCACTCTGGTAACCACTTGATGTAGCTGTCTAGTATTTTGTTACTTAATGTACATTGAAAAAAGCGTTGAACTTTAAGGTCCCCTGATCTATAATGCTCTAATGCGAGCTGGGTACTTCTGGGCTCGCACTTCTGACTCTGGATCAAGTGCTAAAAGTTCCCATTCAGAGTGGAAAATAAGCAATGCTCTCCGAGGTTCAGCTGTGCTGTGCTGCTGCTGGGGCGTGAGGCAGACTGGATTCCCTTTGGCAGGGGTAGGCAAGAGTTACCATGGTACACACAGAGAAACTCTGACTTTTCATCTCACCAAACCCTCCAGGAAGGTGGAGCACACTGGGTACTCTGCTTCCATTTCATATTGCAAAAATGAATCAATCCCTTTTCCAATTGGCTGCACGCATGCATCCTTGGCTCACTTAATCTTAGCTGATTTCATTTGAAGTGAAATATTTAGAGTTAGTTTCACATTAAAAATATTTTATTAGCTTTAGGAAATATTTGTAACATAGTTTCTCTTTTAGACTATAGAACAGTACTTAAGTGAAAGTTTTAGCACCACATCACTTTATCCCTGTGACTTTGTTTTCTTCGTAATTGCATAGATTAGAAGATAATAACTGCTTAGATTTGAAGAAACATCTTTCCTCTTTTAAATATAAATATATTCACTAGATAGATACTCTCTATTATTTTCTCTTGAAATGTATATTTAATAATAATTTGACATTTAAGTGAAACTTGTAAAACTTAAAGCAACAACTAATTAATGTAGTAGTTCTGTTGTATTTGAAGGACAGTTATTTCCTTAGGAATGTGTCACAAGCCTTGCTTTAAAGCAAAAGAACAGTGTTTTCTGTTTATAAAATTGAAGTGTTGCGTTCTGCAGACTTCCTTTGAAGGTCACTGCAGCAGTTGGGGCGTGCCCAGGGGACACCAGGGAGGCTCTCGTGAGTGGAGAATCCTTTTCTTTATGAAGATAGTTTAAATACTGGTGGATTAATTTGTTTTTTAGGGTTTTTTGGGGATTTTTTCCTCAATGTATTGCTCATACCTGCAACTGCAAGTTAAAGCACTCTAAAGCACCAAAAGTTTGGAGAAGCTTCTCTAGAAAATATTTTTTGACACTTCTGCAGGATAGTGGTGCTGCAGCAAAATTGGGTTTTCTGCAGCTTGTCATTCTCAGAAAATGCTGCCTTTGAGATACTGTTTAAAATATGAGAGCATCCAAGCAGCCGAGTTTCATGTTTCCATTTGAATTGTCCAAAGAATCCTGTTACTTTTTTTTATTATTATTATTAAAGAGAAAAAAATCCTGAGCAAATTCTTCAGTAATGAGAAAATCTGCTCATTAGGGTGTTCCAGCTTTGATTCTGTAGTTTCTGTGATTTGGAGTCAGATACCCAAAACTTCAGTCTCATTAACACTGAGGGAAAAACAATATTTTCCTCAAGCTCTAATCAGTCAAACATTTAAATAGCCTGATATGACTTCCCTGTTAAGGATGATTTTTGGCTTAGTTCTGCATAAAATCTTTCGATTAAATGCTTTTCTCGAAATCCATGAACATTTCTGTTCATCCATTTCCAGGAAGACCACAGCACATTTTATAACAATGTTGTGTACCTGGTTTAGAACGAGTACCAAGATGAAAAATTAAATTTATTTGTTCTTAACCAATCAAATCTTCCCATTATTCATAAATATGGAACACTTAAGCAGTTGTAAGGAGTTCAGCTTTGCTTTGCATTATTGCTTGAGCTGAAATTAGTGCTGCTTTTCATTTTTAGTGGATGAAAACCTTGGAAAATAAATGCCTTTTAAGGAATTGCATATAACCCAGCAATTTTTTATACAGTCTCTTTGTTTCATGGATTCTGAGGTTCCCTAGGAAAACTAAGATTTAAAGTCATCATGTAGATACTGCTGTCTCTAATAGTGATGTATTGAGATGTCACACCTGTCAGCAATTTTTAATATAAAATATTTAGTGTTAAATTATGTCAAAAGTAAGTTTAATAGTTTTTATTTAAATTAAAAATATTACCCTTTCATCTGCAATTTCACAAATGACCATAAGAATGAAATTCAGTCATAAAAGAAAAAGGGGAGATATTCTGAGAATGTGCCGTGAGGTAGCAAACCAATTTATTGCTGTCAGTGCAGGAAAAGGAGAAAAAAAATGCACTTTTGAATGCTGAGAAAAGAACACAGTCCACATCTACACTCTCTGTAATGAAGAGACTGCTCGTGGAGAGGTGGCAGCAGACAAACCAAATGGGAAAGCTTTGACTTTCTTGGTTTTATAATCTCTTTTTTTAGGCCATCAGCTGGCTGGAATGGGTAATTTTTACCTGAAATTTAGATTATTCTTTATAAATTTAGCAATGTGGAATGGATTAGTGTTTGGAATTTCTTTAGCCCAGCCTACCCACTGGTGCAGTAAGGAGATGGGAAGCTCCACTGAAATGGTCAGCTGGAATGTTGAGGATGTAGCCAAAAGCTCTAAGTGAAATGATGCCATTCCAACAGAAAGGATTTGCTTGCAGTTCACCTATGTGGAGAAAACAGTGGGTACCAGAATCAAATCAGAAATTACTTCCCGTTTTATTTAAGCAATAGAACTTCAGGGCATGAAAATCATTGCCATAAACGCAGCAAATCCTGCTTGTGTGAACTGAAAAATCAGTTCATGTTTTAGATATTTGTAAAAATGCTGGGGAGAGGTAGGATGAGGCTTGTACAAATTATACCTCTTCTTTCCTGACATTTCAGCCCTTGTTCTTAAGATTTTTTTTTTTATTTTTTTTTAACCTAACAAACTCCTTTATATCAAGGAGTTTATCCTTCACTGTCACAGATGCTGGCATGGAATTCAGCTAAAGAAATTGATTTAGTGTTTTGGTAAAGGAGATAAATTAGGTTGGCTTTACAGAGAAAACATTTAATAAGGATAAGAAATAAAGTCTAAAAACAAGATTTGTCTCTTACTGACCAGAAATAAGACATGAAAAAGCATATAGCTGCTCCATTTCTTGGTTCTGAAGGACCACTGTCAAGTTGTATTTGGTTTTAATGACAGTTTAGTTAGAGGTCTTACAAAAGCTGGTGCAGTTCATAGAATAATAACTAAAATAAATACTTTCGTGAAGTATTTACAGGCAGAATCTCTTCACTTGAATAGGAACCTGAAATTTAAATTATGCAAAGGCTTGAGCTGGATATTACATTTCAAATAAAATTCAATAGATTGTTCAGCTGAGAGGAAAGCTGAAGGAATAATAAATGCTCTTGTTTAACTTAGGAGTTTTGTACTTGAAGCTCCCCTGGGATGGTTTTTGTTATCTTCAGTTTTTCTTTATTTTTTAGTGGCAGTGAGAGAGAATCACATGTGAACAGAACTTTCTCCTTTGGTTTTTGCAGAGGAAATGTGCTTTGTGTCCTCTGCTCACCTGCAGTCCTGCTGGGGGGTCTGCACCAACTGGGGGCAAGGTACTTTTGCAACACCTCCCACTTGAGAAGATATTTAATTTTTATGTGAAAGAAGCCATGTCTTAGAATATCCTGAGCTGGAAGGGACCCATAAGGATCACCACAGTCCATTTCATTTACTGTAGGACTGTGTCACTGACACAGCTGATGGCTTTGTCAAGGTTGCAGAGTAAGAGAAAGTAGATACAAAATTGGAAGCAGTCCAGGATGGGAGTAGAAGTCCCCATTTCTTGTGGTGTAAGATCCTTGTGCTTTGAGGCATTTATGCTGCCCTAGTCTGACAAGTTTTCATACTAACTGCATGTCTGAAAAGTTTTTCTTCATTTTTGCTTAGAGGAAAGGCGTCATAGTGAGCCTCAAAGGGGAAAAACCCTATAATCATTTAGGCTGAAGTGCTTCTTAATTCAAATGGTGTGCTACTTAGAGAACTTGATAAGAAGGATTAGAACTGGAAAAGAAAGACATTTTTAAAAGCAAAGCTATTACAGGGTTCATTACTTTATTTATACGTTCTCCAAAATCACATGAATGAAGGGAAAAAATGAGGAGAAAAAATACTGGCTTCAGTTCAAAATGTCAATTACTCCTTTTTTTAATCCTCTTTTCACAATTTATTTGACATCTTGAACAGTAGCCAAAAAAGCTATTATAACTATAAAACATATTCATTGGTATAAATCTCATTAAGTTGAGCAATTTAATTAAGGTATTGACATGCTTAATTGATACGTGCAAGGAGAGACCATTTTCATATCTAATTTCCATACGTTTTCTGCTTTTAAGAAAACTAGCTCCGTAAAAATGTTATAGATTCAGCTAAGCCCTGTCATCCCAGAGGAGCACTTGCTGCCATTTACCTTGATTTAGAGCCAACTACTCTTCTAAGTGGAGCTCCATTAAATGGATCTGATGTATGTCTGACTCAAACATGCGTCAGCTTCTCTTATGATCAATAGTGGAATATTTATATTAATAAAGCACCAAGTTAATTAAATAAAATAGTCTTCTGGGTAAACTTAAGATACTAGGGGATGGGCAGAGAATCAATATACTCTGCCATTTGAACATTAACTATGTGCTCTGAAATTTTATGCTACCTTAGCAAAGATGCTTGCAGTGTAGGAGTCTTGGATGCCCAGAAACTACTTGGGCAGGAATCTGCTAAGTATCCTGGGCAGAATTTGTTTATCAAGTTAGAGAAAAAACAGCAAACAAAAAAAAACCTGGATCTGTTTGGCTTCTGTGACTTCATTCCTATGGACACCCTGGAAATTCCTCTCCTCTGGTTTAGGACTGAGCACAGTCAAATAGTTGTTCTCCCAGTTGCCTGAGCTATTCCAGTGTTGCCAGAGAAAGGGGCACGTGTGACCAGCTTGCCATGTTAGGGTTTATCTGTGATGGTGAAGAATCACAGGAGCCCTGCAAAGACATTTAAAAAACAATCTTTAAAATGGGTTGGCCGCTCATGAGCTTGTCTAGTTCTGGCTCGTTGCACGTTGCAGCCCAAAGCACAGCTGTCCTTCAGCCTTTTCCATCCCCACAGGCTCTGTCCCCGCAGACAGAGCTGGGAGAGAGATTTCTACATGAGTGGGTGACCCTCTGACACCATGGGAACCCTACCCCTGTTAGAGATGCATTGATGAGCCTCAGTCTCAGATTCACGTCACCGCTGTGCCCCGATGAGCAACCACCGCTGTCCCTGTGGTACTGGGGCTGTTTCTACAACATGCAGATGGCCTTTGGAGGAAGCGAGTTCCCTCAGGTACTGTTGCAATCTACAGCTTCCACTTCATCCTACCTTTTATCCGCATTTTAAAGTTTCAGTACAGTAAAGTGAAAAATGTGGGGTTTAATCCTGTGGCTTTAATGAATGCCTCGATTTAATAACCAAAAAAGATGCTTGAAAGGCCAAGAAGATTCATTATGAATAGTTAGTTAATTCAGTTTAGAACTTGTTCTGTGTAAATGTGCTTCCGTCTCCTTAGTCGGGGGCACAGTGACATTGCTAAAAACACTGATGTGTCTGGTCCAGAGGCAGTGGTTGTGCAGCAGAGCCCTCAGTTCCTGCATTCCTGCTTCACCCACGGGCACAGGGCTCCTTCCTCTCAGCGTTTAAAGGAGCTGAGTTACAACTGAGGGAATTAGAATATGTTCATTTGGGCCTTCTCTCCTCTTTAAAATCTCTCTTAAAATCTCCTTAAAATCTCCTCTTCAGTGTTATATGTGGCTGGACTCGGGTCCTTGCTGAGCCTGCGGTGACTGCTGAGCATCTCCTGACCATAACCAGGGGTCAGGAGCTGAGGGGAAGATATCAGTGAGGTGATTATTTGCTGACTCCTGTGTGACAGACACTATCTGCCTGGGAAGTAACAAAATCAGAATGTAAATCCACAGGGAGGTAGCTTATGGAATAATGTAAAGAATTTAATAAAATAATCAGTAGTAGTACTTCTAAGGCTATTGTGGGAAGAGGACATTGACATTGTCCCATGATGTGTGAGTTTTGACCTGGTTAAAATGCTTCTAATTTACCAGGCACTAGGGAAAAGCTGAAGGAATAATCTCCTTTGTCTTAGAGTGAATTGTCTTCCAGTTCAGCACTTACTGAAAATTCTTGGTCTCAATTCTGTTTTTCCGATAATGTAGAACCTTCTGAAGGAGACAAACGTATCCTGTGTTAAATACTTCCAAATATGCTTCACCCATGAAGAAATAAATGTAGGCTCTTACTTAGTGTTACTAATCAAAGCACATGTAGGTTACACCTGACAGTTGAAAATATTTAATATCTGTAAAACTACTGCAGTTCCATTACTGTCTTTGGTAAAGTGTTGGTAATGCATCCCAACCTGAACATTCAGTGTTTGTTTTGCCCCTTTTCCTGTACATAGTTCTGGTACTCAGAAAGACTGAACAAAGAGTGCAAGCTAGAAAGAGCATTGGAACCATATGTGTTATAGTTGTATATAATCTATATCATAATTGTGTAAACTTAACAGAGTGGGATAGGTTTAGCTGGAAAACCACTTTCTGTGTTAGCCACAGTTCCCTGATATTTAGAGTTGTCTTTCCACAAATTTAGTGTTCAAAGAAAGGAAGACTGATTACATCTGAGCTGGGATAAAAACAGGTTCCAGGATGAATTCCTTTCTGGAACCAAACAAAAACCTTGGTGTATGGAACTAGGACACAGATATTTTTGTATATTTTTTGACTGACTCTTATTTTCTGTCTCTTGATTGTTGGTTTTCCGCATGACATCTGGAAGTAATGATGTGAATAATATCAGGATGTAAACTTTCCAAGTCTTATAATGAAGTTGAATTTCCTTTTCAGATAAGATAAGGCTATTTTTGTCCTATGGCACATGACGCTCCTTTAGCTAATTGGTTTTTTTTCAAAAGCTTGCTAAGGAGGTGTCATAAATTGAAAAATCTTTTGGAGTTGAGTCAAGTTTTACTGTTGGGCACATTTTCTCCTGGACACTCACATAACTGTAGTGGGCTTTGGAGAAAGTCATCATCATTCCCAGCAGTGATGAAATCAAATCACGCTGGAATCTGATGTTCTTTGATTTGAGGGTGCCTCAATAATGAAACAGCAAAGTGTGGACACATTGGAGGCTGTTGTGCAGTAGCCACTCCTCCCTCTTCCCTGGTCAGCTCTTTTACATTTAATTTGATTTTGTGAGTTGACATTGTCAATCTGAAATTCAGCAAGATGCTTGACAGGGAGTTGGAGGAAAGCTGAGTTCATTTCTGGAAGTGCCTTTATGCAGATGAACTCGTGGGGCTCTCTGGAACGAGGCATCTGCTGATGAATCAGAGCACTGCCCTTGTTCCCTCGTCAGCTTCAGGAATAGAGCTCAAAAACCACCACAGGCACCTTTGAGAGTTGCTGTAAACCATTCGAGCTCCCTATGAGTACTTTTGTGTGTTTGAGGATTAAAAAAAAAGAGTCTGTTTTCAAAGTAGAACCTGGAGGATTTTCTTATGCAGTGTTTGGGTGGATCCAAGGAAATTAATTTAGCTTGTCACTTGTTCAGGCCAGACTGGTTTGGAAGTGGTAATGTAGTCCTAGGAACACTGTTAATTCTTGGGAATTGTCTTGATTTTAGCTGAGTTTTCAATAAAGGTTTAGGTCTTTGGTAGCTGATTTACTGAAACATTCAAATAAAACCCTCAGTAGGATGAGAAGAATGATTGTGACTTAAACATCTCTTTTGGAAGAATTCACTGTTTTATGTGCACTTTAGCTGAAAGCTAATTTTGGTTTAGATTTGTGTCATGTTAGCATGTTTGTTCTATGAGTATACTCGAGTTTTATTTTCTCTACTTAAAACCTACATTCTATTTAAATGCCTTTTTCTAAAGCATGGCTTTATTGAGTGATAAACTTTCTGTGCATGGAGTGGGATTCTCATAGGTGCTTTACCTAGGTGAATAGTCATTAAAAAGAAGAATTTACTTGATTATGTTCCAGTGAATGTTTTTTGGTGTGGATAAAGTAGGAGAATGGGGTTTCTCAGGGTGTCATGCAGCTGTAATGGCCAGGGTGACCTGCTCTGGAGTCCTTAAAGAGCTGCTGGGTTTGTGGATCCTCCCGTAAAACAGAGTGCTCTTACTGGAACACTTGCATCTTGCATGACTATCCCCACTCGAGTGAACCACTTTGTGGTATTGCATCTTGGTCTAATAAATCGAGATATCACATCCACACAGAAAAAATTAATTATGGCTACAAGCCAGGCTGAAGTGATCTTCTTACCTCTGCAGTGTTTCACTGGGACTCTCAGGGCTGAACCATCCATGGCAGGGAAGATACGTAAAGGTGAAGCTGTGGAAGAAGAAGAGAAGCTAAAATATTAGAAAAAAGGGAAAAGGTGCATGGAACTCTTCAGTCTCTTGTCTAGTACCTGCACCTGCAGTCTGCTGAAGATCAGTGGAATTGATATGGCTGGTCCAGTATTGTAATTCATTTTTAAAGCTTCGATTACAGCTCAGGTACCAGAGTGCCCCTCTTGCACAGGTGCACTTTTAACCACAGAACAGAATAAAGGCCCTCTGATAATCAGGCCTGAGCTATAAACAGAATGTTGTTTTTCTCACTGCAGCGCATTCAAATACTTTGCAACTCATTTCTACCTCAGTGGAATTAATGGAAATTCACGTTTTCTTTACTATCCAAAGATTCTCTATTATTTTTATGACTTTTTGTATAGCCACAGGAATGTCTGCAGTGATCATACAGGCAGATTGTATAGTTGGGCTCTTTCAGGAAAACTTGGTAAAAAAATAAAACCTAGATCTTTACATATGTAATTGCTACTTAATCCCAGGAAAAATCTTATTTTCTTAGCTAAACAGGATCACAGCCTGAATGAAGTAAATACTATTGTGATTATTGATTTCATTCTACAATGTGATGATTAGGTACACAAAAATATTAACTGGCAGAGGATTTTTTTCTTTTAATATATTAGTAAAGTGCAAAAAAAATCTTCAGTAGAAAAATATTCATCATTAACAAAGGCAGACTTAGGTGGAGAGATCAGTCAAAAGAGAGTCTTACTCCAGATGTGTTGATCCGTAATCCAAAGACAGTGCATGTTTTATTGTTTATGATTTCAGATGTTTGTCTTTTAAAATAAAAACTCATAATTAAAAAATATATAACCAAGAAACTGCAAATATCTATTTTTTTAGTGGTGAGGCAGGGCTGTGGAGGCTCCTGTCTCTCTGGGGAGATCAGAGGAGGGGGATATTGTCTACTGATGTTTAGAATTTGCAAATGTGCAGGACTCCATTCCAGTACAGCTCAACAGCCAAAATATAAACCCCAAAACAGGTCAACAGTATAAACCAGTGCTTTTTAAAATTAGCTTTAAAAAAAGCTACCTCCATAGAGCTGCATTTTTATTTTAGAAAGTGTTAACATGAATAAGAAGTGAGAGAGCTTTTGAATTCACATTGCTTTAGCAGCAAGAAAATATTGACAAAAATACGAAATTATGGGGACAATTTTTCTCCCTTTTGATGTCAGGGTTTCAGTCCCCCCCTCTGAGATCTGTGGTGTCCCCTCTAAATCACATTAGTGCCTCTGTGTTCTAATCTCACTTCCAGTGCTGTTGGAGGGCATGTCTGGAACACCATCACCCTGGGAGCCTTTGTTCTGTCAGCGCTCCAGAGGTTCAGCAGGGCTGCAGAGTTCCAGAGGAAAGGTTTTCCCCTCGCAATGGATCTGTCTCTGCTGGCAGAACGCTCTCCCCACATGCGGGAAGGCTCGGTGGAGGAATTGCAGAAAGTGGAATTCCTGACTGGGAAGGGTTTTTCCGTCTCTTCCCACACTGCTGGAGCACCTTGAGTCACAAACTGCCTCTCCTTGTGTTCCTTTGTCTCCTTCATCAAAAGGAAGGATTAATTATATCAATACCACTTTCTAAACCCCTACATTAAATACTGCTAACAAAGACATCTTACTGCCATTTCTTAGTCAGGAGCCCTATCCTATTTCTAGGGGGCTGCTTCTCTTCAGGAGTTCCCTCTGAGTCCACTGGACTCAGTTCCTACTCCCTGACATATCCAAAGTTGAGTGTAAATGCTTTGAGGAAAGATTTTACTTTTGTGAGTATGTTCCAAAAGACAAAACAGATGCTGCTTTTTAAAATGAAAGCTCACGATCAGTCTCAAGATGGGTGGTTTTAAAATAAGAGTCTCCTAAATGCTGTCTGATCACTATTTACTCGGCCTTTTGGAAGTGGTAAGAGGAGGGAAAACGTAAAGTCACTGTAAAAGTCATAAAGACAAATGTTACCCTTGATTGGTCATTGACACTGATTAGTTTTACAGTTCATTTAAAATTTTATTTAAAAATATTTTAATATTCTTAGAGATATTTAGAGCTATTTAATTGTTTTCTCGTTTTATTGGATGCATTAAGAGACAAATGTTGCACTGTGTTTCAGTGAAACAAGGTGGGGTTTTGGGGTTTTGCTTTTTTTTGTTTGTTTGTTTTTTGTGTTTTGTTTTTGTTTATTTGTTTGTTTTTGGGGTTTTTTTAAGCAACCAAGACTTTTAAAGACATCTGATGAAGAATTAAGTAATCAGAAATTAGCATTCTCTGTTTTTTTAAGCATTTAAAAAGATTTCAGCATGTGCTGCGTGATCCCTGTGGTTGTGTCAGGACAGAAGTTGTGAAACTGCTCGAGTCCATGCAGCTTGGATCCCTTGAAGGATCTTTATTAGCAGATGGTTTTTAAATTGCCCTTGGAGAAGGTGGATGATGATGATGATAAAATAATCTCCTTCTGCTGAGATTCTTTTCCTCTGATTCCTTAGTGAGCACCCCTCCCAAATGGTTTTGCTCTGGCTCTGCTCAGAGTCCTGTTCTCCAGGATGAAGGTGTGTGTGACTGGGCTTGAGGAGGCTGCGTGGGGCTCCGGGCAAGTGCTGAAATCCAGGAGTACACAGTTAACATCTCTCACCTCACAGAGCAACTGGATCAACAGAGAAATCGTGGTGTTTATCTTCTGGAGGCTTAGCAGCAGTGCTTGTGCAGCAGTGCGTGACTGTGGGAAAGCACTGAGGACTGCTTTAATTGGAATTTTTGAGCTAAATTCCCTCTTCAAAACAAACCAAACCAAACCTGTGTTTCCCCTACAGCCTCCCCGAGCACGAACTGAGAGCCAGCTGTATTGTATTTAGTGCAAACACAGTCACCTTGTTCAGGGTGCACACCATCTGCAGGACCTGCTCTTGTTTTACAGACCTCAGTGCTTGTCACCCTCTTTACTTTTCATGCACTAGGAGGAGGAAGGATTTATTTTATTTTTTTTTCTTCTAGAAAATCAGCAGTGATGCCAAGTTTCCACAGAGTAATGCTTTACAACACTGCTGTTGTTGAGCTCTTGCCTTGTTGCCCATCAGCAACAGCACATTTCCATTTTTCCTTCAGACAGAGCGACAAGTGCTGCTTTACAGTAAATACCATTTTGATACTGACCCTGCTGAGAGGGAGAAGCCATTCCTGCACTCACAGGTGCTGGTGAGAGAGTCAGACTTGCCACAGCTCCTTCTCTTTACTGTTGGAGGCACCTGATTTGGGGCAATGCATTTCCCACCTGAAAGATGATAAATATCTTGAATTTATCTCGCATATTTACAAGGCTCAAAGGTTCTGAATTGTCCTTAACTGTTAACTTGGTTATTTTTTAATCTGTCTGTAGAATAGAAAAAAACTCTAATACTCAACACTTTTGGAAATACTAGGACACTATCTCCTAGGTAAGAATAATATTTAGTTGTTGAAAATGCTAAATATTATTTTAATTTTTTTTTTTAATTAAAAAGCTGCCACATGATTTTGGCAGAGCAGGAAAAATCATTTTGTTCCTTGCTGTAAATGAAATGCACAATATTGTGTGCTGGAATTTTTTCAGATATAATTGACTAAACTCCTTTTTTCCCCCCAATGGATTTCCTTGGTCTTTCTGCCTCATTTTCTCTTGCAGACTCTTCCTCTAAATACCACTGGTCCTCTTACCCTGTCTCTTCTCTGAGTGTAATTCTCTTCCCTCAGTTTTTGTTCTGTGACAAAGCTGACTTGTATCATTCCTCACTTTATTGACTTGCTTATCTTTTATTACATGTTACTTAGAGATACCTATTATCTTTGGATTATACTCTCTAATTTTCCCCATCTGTTACTCTTTAACTCCTTAATTGTGTTACTTAATTCAGGAAAACATTGCAGATAGAGTTTATATGTAACATGTTGTACAAATTAAAACTAATTTTAATGAGACAAATTGCGGTGACCAGATTGTATTAAGTGTGTGACCTTTAGTGGAGCAGTTCAGTCTGGTTAAAGTCCAGTTGTAAAGAAAAGTTAGATTGAAGAATAGCCACTAAACTTTAAAAGTGCACAAAAATCTCAGGAACGTTGTCTTTTATTTAATTTTGATCAGTGCAATAGACTGAAATGTTTCAAACCCAGAAATCCTAATTTGTAAAAGAATGTCACCAAGCTACCAAGAGGAATGAATTAATTCTCATTTCTCTCAGCTGCCCATTCTGTAGCCAGAGCAAAGCTGGGGGTCACAGTGCTCATTTCTTGGCATTGGTGGCAGCTGGCCCTTTATTAAAATCAGGAGTCCTATCTTTCATTAGTTTTATTTTTCAAAGGAGGTGAACAATGTTCCCTTTCCAGTATTATTCTGGCAAGAAGAGAGGATAGGAAACAATCTTATTTTGCACTCCAGTCGCATATCCAGTCAGAGGGACCAGTGTTTGTCTGATGGTTTTGTACCAGCTGCTGCAGAGAGCTGTGTGTGAGCCCCCTGACTCATTCCAAGGTGCAGCTGAATTGATGATAAGCTGAAAAGAAGAAAGGAATCAGGTTCATTAGGCTGGGATTTTCCTTCATTTTAGCTAAACCATTGGTTCCATGTGCTAATGGTTAACTCTGTGAGTTTGCAGTGTTACAAGTGAACATCCAATAACATACTGGGAAAGATACAGTTTTGGCTGTGAAGAATTTGCTCTGGGTGATTCCTTCTTCAAGTCTTTGTATTAAACTCTTTAAAGGCAAGCTGAGTTCTTCATTGGATAAGGCTGCATGGTGATCTCCCAGCCCATTTGAGTGGGAGAAATAATTCAAGATTAGTGTTCAACCACATTAAACACTTCTTAATCAAGCCGTTTTTCAGGCAGTTGTGTAAAAAAAGTCTTTTAAAATTTTCAAATATGTGTGTTAAAAAAGATTTGGAAAATAAGTGGTAAATCCCCAAAAGTTGGGGTTTTTATGTTTGTATTCAAAAAGAGAGAAAACCTAAGCATAATGCCATCATTGTTGATTTTTTGGTTTTCGTGTAATATATGTTATATATTTTCAATACCTTTGTAACTTTGCAAGTTGTATTTAAGTACTTGTTTTAATGTTTTAGATCTGTAGTTTAAATGAAGATTCATTCTATGGACGTTTGTAGGGTCTGTGTTCCAATTAAATGATTTATGTTCTCTTACTGGCAAAATAATAATAATAAAAAGTCTTAATGTATTCTATTGCTCTGTTAGACATTTGAATTTCCACTTAGGATGCAGTAGGCAGCATTAGAGCAGAAAGCTAAAACCAGCACTACGGCAAAGACCGCAGAGGCACTTAGGAAACGTCAGCACTTTTGGATGAGTTTTTTTTTTCCCTTTCCAATCCTTTTATCAGCGAGGCACTTGCAATTCACATTTGAAGATCGGGAAAACAATATCAGACTTGAAGAGGGAGTTCATCTGTGTCCAAAGCATTTTAGCTAAATTAAAATAAAAACTAAGAAAGGTACTGGCTTGTGCCAGCTCTTGCTGGAGTCTGGCTTGGACCAACACATGTGCTGAGCCCCAGCTGTTGAGTTTTGTCAGCTCCTGCCTCTCTCCTCTGTGCAGAGGGGCAGTCCAAGCTCCCTAACCTCTCTGTGGCTCCCTTCCCCCAGCTCAGAAGTGAGGATGCTCTTTCCTCTGGGGGCTGTTTGCTGTGGAAGCTGTTGGATGAGCGTTTTGCTGTTCTCTGTTCCTCTGTGATCTGCTGCCTGTCCAGGCTGTCCCCATCCCTGCACTGCACCAAGCTGGCTGTGCTCCGTGTGCCAGCTGAGACTGCACAGAACTTGCCTGTATTTATCACAACAGGATGGATAATTCAATCTAGAGATGTTTGCTTAGCTCAACATGGCTGATTGATCAGGATGGAGATGTTCTGGTTGTGTTGGGTGCTTTCTCCACAGAGGAATTCTTACAAGGAGGGTGCTGCTGGTGGACTGGCACATTCTGGTTTGTCCTCAGGTCAAGTGATTTCAGCTCTCTAACACTGCCTCTTTAGGGTGAGGGCTTTGGAAATCTATTATTCCCGAAGTCTGGAATTTTTTTCAGATTTCCCCTTTAGGATACATCATGCTCCCCCCAGGCATTGGAGTTGCTTTCCATTACAGAAATAGGGGGCTTGAAACTTCTGTCTAAGAAATAGGAGATCTATTAGTAATCATCAGCTTTTTTCCCCCAGATTTGCTGTTTATTTTTCTTTAGTACTGCCCTATTTTTCTGTCTGCTTTTTAGGATTTTCTGTTGGCCTCAATTAATTTTTCTGGTTTTCTACAGTTGCTGTTAATAACTAATATTTATTTTGCATACCACTGCTGTAAGCTTCCCATTATGTCTGCTCTGAGAAGCAGGGAATAAAAAGCTGGAACTTTAAGATGAACTCAGTGGACACTTTTCTTGTTACAGCCTTCTGCTGCCTCAGAGTAAATTTTGTGAAGTACACAGGCTGAGCCTGGTTGGGGTTTGCTTGGTTATGAAAAATGCTTAACAAAACTCTGGCACAGTGTCAGGAAGCAGAGAGAAACACTCGAAACACTCCTCTTGACCATCTCAAAACAGGATGATTATAATTTTGAGAAGGCAGTTACAGAAAAAGGAACACTGGTGACTTTTCTTCCATGCTGTGTCACTAATGCCTCGCAGGCTGTCAGTTCTTCAGCCCACTTGAGAGATTTATGGAATCAGCCCACGATCCAGGAGATTGAAAGAGGCAGGATTGTAAACTAGAGGAGAGTGCCTTATAGAGAATAAAAATAATACACTTTACAAGAAGGTTTTCATAGAAAACAGATTAACTTCCTGCAGACCCTGGTTTTGCCCGGCTGCGGGTTAAAAGGTGAGCATAAAGACAAAGCAGAGAGCAAATATATAAATTAGCCCTTGTAGCACACAACAGTACTATGAAATATCGCTTGAAAACCTGATCTACTTTTACACATGATTAGAAATGCACAATAAAATACCAGACGAATGCAACTTGAGATGGTGGATTAAGCGTGGTTTTATTTGACCACACAATTCCACTTTTTCAAGCCCTTTTTGTTCTGCTTTGCATGTGTCTTCCTTTCAGATCTTACTAATTTTTGCCTTGCTAAGCCATTTTGTCACACTTGTACCACAGCTCTGCTGTGCCTCACTGTCACACCAGAATGACAGCTTAAGTCCTCCTCCTTCTGGGTCTGAAATACTCTTTACTTTGTCTCTTCTCAGTCCGGGTTGCCTGATCATTTGTCTGGGTTGAAGGTCTGTCTTTAAAGAACTAATATTTTGTTGCTGGCAAAATAAAGGGAAGGTGAAGGAGGGGTCAGAGTGTGGATCAGTGTTAAACAAATTGTGAAGGTCACAAAGAATTTTAATCTGACTTGAAAAAGAGACTTGTATCCAGCAGCACATTTTTGTTTGCAGTAGTCTCAATGGACAATTGTGACTACTTTGAGAATTTGGTGTAGACTGCATGACTGGTATAAATTGAATTAGTCTCGTGACAAGGACATAGTCCCCTTTTTCTCTTATCTGCCTGATGGAAAGCAGAAGAAAGCCCTGCGTGACACGTCTTGACCCACAGTGTCAATGTGGGCTTTTGTGACAGGCTCTGATTTCTGGCCTCTCATTTGATAAAACCAATTTGGTGGAGGCTAGAAAGGAGCTTGCTGAACACTAAATGTACTTACAGAAAAGGGTGTCTGGGGGTGAGTACAGAGGACTGCCAGCCCCTCCTAATCCTCATTAGAGAGCCAGAGTTCCTTTCTGAACACGGGGCAGAGCCTTGGGGACACTCACACCCCAAACAATGCACTGTGCAGTTCTCTGTAGGATCACCTTTATCTGTCCTTTTGCTATCACTGAGCCTTCCCTTTCCTCCCCTGCCTTATTCCTTACATTTCTCTGTCCCACTCCTCTGCCTTCCTTTCTTCTTCTTCCATTCCTGTCTTGCCCCACCCTTTGTCCCCTAAGCCAGACTGAAACCTCTCCCTGCTTCTGCTGCACTGGTAGAGGGCTGTGAACCTGCAACTATTCTTAGTTCATCAAGGGAGGAGCACCTGAGTGCAGGCTGGATAGCAGAAAAATGCTACCTGCACTCACAGTGCAGATCAAAATATTTTTTAATGTGCTTTAAGGATTAGAAAGACTTTTTGAATTGCTGTTGGTTGTTTTGGTT
Source organism: Regulus satrapa (assembly GCA_013396955.1). Taxonomy (NCBI): domain Eukaryota; kingdom Metazoa; phylum Chordata; class Aves; order Passeriformes; family Regulidae; genus Regulus; species Regulus satrapa. The sequence continues at coordinate 703,273 of VWZN01003861.1, forward strand.
TTTTGCTGTTGGTTTTTAAACAAGGTTAAAAATTCAGTTTTCCCTATCAATACATAATGCAGTGGGATTTCAATGCAGTAGATTAAGATCTTTTCAGTGTAAATTTAAAAAGCTCACAAGAGAATTATTGTCATTTTTTCCTGAATATTAATTTCAAATAAGAAGCTGTTTTCTGAGTAGGGGTAGCCAAGTATTTTTGCAGTCAGTAAACAAACAGAAGCATGCTCAGAAAATTACATTTACACTACAGGGTTGCTACTCCAAGGCATAAGATTTGGCTGCAGGTACTCTGACAGTGAATCATGGTATTGTGCCAGCATCACGACCACATTTGAGTGATGTTTTCTCAGAGTTCTGTCATTTGTATCAGGAATTTCGGTGGTTTTGGTTGAAGAGTCATTGCAGCTCATTCCACGGACCTCTAGAGGAGAGAAACAAAATTGAAAACGCCGTGTGGTGTAACAAATCCAGCAACATCTACTCTTCCGAGCACGCGGAGGGTCCATCAGCTCATGCAGATTTGAGAAATGTGTTCTCTTTGTTAACAATGCTTTGTTTTTTTCTGTTCTCTCATTCAGAGACCTGAGCGAAAACCAGATAAAAGGAATCCCTAGAAAGGCCTTTCGAGGAATCATTGATGTGAAGAACTTGTAAGTGACAACTTGATTAATATTTGTGGTGAAATCCTTTCTGCTCACGTTGCATCTGGCCGTTCCTATCAGCTTGAGTACCTTGTGTTCAGCTCTGTGCAGCACCAAAGGGACCCTGCAGATTTTGGCAGGGGACTCGCAGCCTGTTTTGGTCCTCATGCCTCTGAATGCACCTGAGGAGGTTTTGAATTGAGGAAAAAGAACATACCCAAAGGCTTCACCCCTTCCTGCAGAACTGTCCTGGAGCAAGATGTGTGTAGGGAAAATTACCAGTGGAGTTTGGGGATGGAATTGAAATGTTTTGCTTAGTTTAAGTTTTCTGTCCCATCTCTTCTGTCACATGTAAATATGGCAAACTGTGGCACTTGGGCATGGTGGTTGAGCACAAATATCAGAAAAAGAAAGAAAAATATATATGGGAGCAGTTAACTCTGCAGGCTTTGACAGCTTGTACTTAAATTTAAAATAATTAATAAAAGCCTTTTAAGAGAAAAAGCAGGACTTTGGTTTTTGTGCTAATGAAGCCAGTCTGTCCCAGCCTTTTGCTGTAAGTAAAAACTTCAAGCTCTGTATTTCCAGAGCTGTTGGAGGCTCTTACACGTTATATAACAGAAACCCATTTTCGTGCACACCCACACTCTAACACACCCTTGGCTTTGTTAGATTCAGCACGAGGTGAACTGAAAAGGGAAATAACAGCCACGGGCTCGGCAGGGTCGGGATTTCCTGGGACAGCCTGCTGCCACTCTCAGAAGCATTTCAGAGCCATTAGAGTTAGCAGTGTGTTACCACACCACTAGCTGAAAACTGATCCCCACTGTGTTAAATATTGGAAGCACAGCATAAATGGTGTGGATTTTTTTAAACTGAGCAGAAAAAAAAACAGCTAAAGGAGATCTGAATAGAAACCCATTTCTACGGTCTACCCATGTTCTCTTTTGAGATCTTGCCATAATTCCTGGGGCATCCTGAGAAGGTCCAGCAGTTGGACCCAGTGGTCCTGATGGGTCTCTTCCCTTTTCTCATGTTAACATGATTTTTACTTGTATTGTGTGATCTATAGGAACAATAGAAGCGCTGGTATTTTGTTTCAGAACATCTAACTTTCCCAGCTGTAATTACTGTTAGTTGTCTGACTTAATTTCAAATAATAAAGTTGCATTCAGAGTTTAGTTCACCTCTGACGAGCTGTCACAGCGTGCACAGGTGTTCTGATTTGTGCACCCACTGTCAGTGCAGAAGGATCCAGGGTTTCTCCCTTCCCTGAGCTGATACCAAGGGATGACTGGCTGGAGTGCTTACAGGAACCGTATAAATTTTGGGATTTAAAGTGTTAACAAAACCTTGTATCTGTCAAGGTAGGCAATATCTACTGTTTTGCTGTAAAAAGCACAGTATCAGAAGTACTTCCCTGTAGCTACAGTTATCAGAGAGTCATAAAATAATTCTGGTTTGGAGTGATCATCCAGTCCAGCCTCCAGCTCAGCAGGAGCACAAAGCTTGGTACTCTAACAGATTGCTGTTGTGAGCCACAGGTACTGATTATTTAGAGAAATAGCAGGAGAAGCAGACTGTTCACTCATATCTGGACATTCTTCCTTGATCAGAAATGTATGAATCCTGTGCCCAGGGTGGTCCATGTGAGCAGGTGACTGTTGCTTCCAGACACAGACGAGTCACCTGTGACTTGCTGAGGAGTACATGGCACAATCTTGAGCCAGCCTGCTGCTGGAGATACATCAACATTTCTCCAGCAATAACTGTAAGGGTGTGATGCTCTGTTTGCAGTGAGCTCAAACGTGCTGATTCCCGCTTTCAGCCCGTGTTTGGCAGCCAGCTCTCTCCCTCCTGGGTCCCAGAAGTGACCCTGGGTGTTCACCTCCCCAAGCAGGAGAACAAGCCTCTGCCTCGGGGTGCCACTGAGCTGGGCCAACGCCTGCCTGGTGACTGTGACACAAATTTGCTGATGGCACAGCAGCCATCAGGGTTGGCTGTTTCTATGGTTATCACTGTGCAGACTTTTTTTGTACTGTCTCAGTGTTCTTTCACTTTATAAAGTGTGTTTGTGAGGGATCTTGGAGAGTTTTGGGCCCAAGAAATAAAGCTACAAATTGTCCCATATTCCCCAGCCCTTTCCAATTTATATTTATAATTTGTATAGGGAAAGGCTAACATGGAATGGTCTCTGTTTTCATTGCTTGACCTTTAACATGGCCTGAAATTCTTCCTGTTTCTTCCAGAAGGGTCCTAATGTCATGGCAAAAATAATAACTCCAGAGATATCATAATAGGGACACAGCAAGTGCTAAACCGGTTGAAAGTCTCCAGATTAATGCTGTCTTTAACAGCAGCTCGGAAAGCTACCCTCAGGACAAAATGCAGAGTTGATGCAATAGACTGAGCCAGGGCACGAATTCCTTTCGGATACCAGCTCTGAAATATGCAACCTAAGGGCTCAAAATAAATTACAGTGGGTGCCATTTGGAAACCCTGTGAGAATTACCCTGTCCCAGCATGGCCATGGCAGTGATGGACACAGAGCCACAGGTTGTGTCCAGCTGGAGCAGAGGGGTGTAAAAAAATCTTCCAAAGGTGGAGTGCTGCATATGTGACTCAAAGTGAGTCTTTGGTGATGTCCCCCAAGCACCAGGGCTGCAGAGCTGGCTTGGAACAGGAAAAAATGTTTTTTAAAAAAATGTTAAAATGATGGGGGGAGGAAATGTTATAAAAAGCAGTGTTTCAAGATATTTTCCACTATGTCTTTCTTTTTAAATGGTAAAAGCTTTCTATCTTTTATCATTCTCGTGGCAGAACAGTGAGTCAAGGAAAATGGGCTTGGATTAGGGCTGTGCTAAAGAAGAGTTTCAAATGTCAGGAAGGTTGGTTTTTGCACAAGACAAAGCCACAGCAGAGACTGGAGTTTTTCAAACTCCTAAGTGAGAGAAATTTTGTTGTGTGAATTATTTTCATATGAAAAGCTTTCTGCCATTTGAGTACAAAAATCAAAGACTCTGTGCACAAATAAATTGGTGAGTCTTTTTCTAACTGAAATGTAGAAATAATTATATAGCTTTTAGAAAGTTTTATTTGCACGTAATATCCATTACCAGCAGTGAATTTATTTGGGAATTTGGCAAAAACTGACACTTTGAACATATTATGGAGTAGATGCACAAACTCTGCTCCGTGGCCCTAAGAGCTGAACAGGAGAGGGCAAGAGAGGGCCAGCCTGCAGAGCACACCTGTGTTCAATTTCTGTTACTTATTACTTAGTGAACAGGAAATGTTTCTTGCAGGAATCTAGCCCCAAGTAAGCACATTTATTTCAAGAATTAAAGTATGTGGGTTCGGGTCTCATTGAGCTTTGGACTAACTCAGTGCTGTCAGCCATGGCCTTCCATCATAAAAATATATAGAGCTGCTTCTTGGATTTCTGCACGTTCCCCCTGCTCGTCTCACATCCCGGCATTCAGGGGAGGGTTTCTCTGCTGAGGAATTCCTGCAGCTGCTCAGCCCACCTCACTGAGGGCAGCCAGCATCCCAGCACGGGGATATGCAGTTAGGAAATTCCTCCCTGTGAGGGTGGGGAGGCCCTGGCACAGGCTGCCCAGAGAAGCTGTGGCTGCCCCTGGATCCCTGGAGCTGCTCCAGGCCAGGGTTCGGAGCACCCTGGTCTTGTGGAAGGTATCCTTGCCCATGGCAGAGGGTGCAACAAGAGGATCTTCATGATCCTTTCCAACCCAACCCCTCTGATGAGTGTGGGAACATCTCCCAGGCGAGGAATGGAAATCAGGAATCCGTGTACAGCGTGGATGCAGGGCAGAATGACAGGGCAGCAGAGCAGAGGGGGAGGCCCCTGGGCAAGCAGGCACCCTGTGGGAACCACTCCGAGTTCGAGCCACACACAGTGACACAGGCACTGCTTTTTCTGCCGGGGTTGCTGCAGTTTCCTCTTGATTCACTGGAAATCAGTTCTATCCAGATTCAGCTCCTCCCTTTTATCTCTCATAGGCTTAGGCTCTAAGATTCTGTAGCAGTGGGATTCAAGGAAAAAAAAAAAGTGAACAGGTTCATGTGTCATGATAATTCAGGCTCATTGCATTTCTGTCTGAGTAGTTCTCAGCCTCACCTGAGATAATAGCTCCTATCAGTGCACCTGCAAGACATCCTGGGGCCACTTAGCAAATTGTGGGTAATATCCTCCTTGATAGCCCAAAAGGTTCTTGTGGAGGAAGAAATGAAGCATTTAGATTTATGTTTTTAAAAATACAGAAATACATCAGCACATATGTAATGTTTAACACTTCTGCAAGTCAGTACACATTTTTTTCCTAGTGGTTAAATTACCTCTGCAGTGTGGAAAATCAGAGCTCTGTGAGTACTGTAAAATACTGTTGTACCTATTAGTTTCAGTTCCTTATTTGTTAAATGGCTTTTCCTGGAAGATTCTGTTACTTTTTTTGCATGCATCTACTATTAGCATCAATCCATGGGACTTTTACAAAAATTAAACATCTCGATTGCACATTCAGGTTCTGGAAAAAGCTGAACTTGCTCTTTACATTGAGAGGTATTTTGCATTCACCTACACAAAATATTAAAATGTTCCTACATAATTTTTTGTAACTATCACAGCCAGCTCTGCAGAGTATATTTGTAGCTTCTGCCATTCAGTCACAGGGAAAATTAAACATACCTGTCAAGTTAAACTAATGAATAAACTAATGAATAAAGGATATAATGGTTGATTTGTGTGTAGCCATTTCACTAGAAGAAAGCAAGTGATTGTGAGTTATTTGCCATACATAAATATGCAGTAGATCTTAATGAAATGTTACACTACAAAACATAACTCCTTTAGTACTGGGTTCTCCAGGGAAGCGATTATCCAGAGCCCTCTGAAATTCCTGGCTGTAGTTTCTTGACATTTGTGTACAGTGTGCAGTGTTACTCTTGCAGTTTGCAGTAAAATAAAACAAAAGGAGGAAGATAAACAGTTGGCCAGATTTTCCATTCGTTTGGTGTAAAATCTGGAATAAGCCTTCTGAAGCCAGTGGTTGGCCTCAAATAAAAGCCAAGAAATGCTTGGAGGAGAATCGATTATCACATGTTGGGTTATGTATTTGTTTATGTGTCTCCCAGTGGACTGAACAGTATGGATCTACAATATTTGATGGTGTGCATTAAAAGCTCCGTATATTTTAAATAGGAATACATGAAAATTTCAGGAAAGGATATATTTCTATTATGGAAGAGATTTCAGGTTGTTTTGACAAAGAACTGGCTTAACAGGACAGAGGCATGGAAGGAGCTATTTGGAATACTCATTGGAGACAAGCCTTCTGCACTCTTTAGGGGGCAAAAATATCACATTGCTTCAACTGTATAAATCCTCAAACAATTTTCCTCCTCCTTGTCCATAAATTCACATTGCACTTAATGTATTCCAACAGTGTATTCCTTTCTGTCTCCTCTAATTGGTCTTCATTGTGATAGTGACCATAATGAATTCAAGAGAGATCTCTGTGGCCATCGCATTTGCTTTCCTAGAAATGTCATTGTCGTGCAGCATTATTATAACATTAAAATAACAAGTTACCAACTTACCACCTTCTATGGAGAAACACCACCTGCAGCGTCAGTTAATTTTATGAATACATTAGTTTGAGCTTTTGCCATCTGTTCTACCCCTTATAATACATGCAAAAAGCATATATTTCACAATTAGCTCATTAAAAGGATATGATTGATTGGAATGCACACGCATGCTCTCCGGTTAAGGTGAGACGTGTGGAGCTGACCAGGCACAGAGAGACTCAGAGTCAAAGCAGAGGACATTTGGTGAGACAGAAATGCTTCTCTCTTGGCATCCACACACCAAGTGACACAGAAGGGTGGCACTGGTTGCTTCATTGTTCTCTTGGGAGTTGTGGCCTCCTTGTGGGTCTGCCCAGGGAGCTGCTGCTTCCCTGCCTGAGGTCACCAGGTGTACAATGACCCTTGGCCTGTTCTTCTATTCTATTCTATTCTGAATCACTAACCTCTAAAATCTACCTGTCCTGATCTTTTTGAATAGCTTCTCTTGTCTGTCTTGTACTAAAAATAAGAGAGAAAAGCAAGAAAGCCTCAGTGCTGCACAGGGTGGCTTCAGGCAGGCAGGAAGGTGTAGGGAGGAATTGAGTTTTCGTTTGTCTCAGTTGGAGGTGCCTTCTTGCTCGCTCTGTTTCCATCAGGAATGTCACAACTCCTGCAGCCACTGCCAGGGGAAAGCCTGTTAGGACCATGGAGATGAAAACCTGAAAATTAATTCAGAAACTACATCCTTTTAATCACAGTTTTTTTCTCTGCCTCTGGTGAATCAACAGAGCCTTTTTTCCTCTCTGTGCTACATTGGAGAGATGATGTGTTCATCATCAGCGTTTGCCTGAATGTCTGTGGGAGCACAGGATCCTGGGCACAGGGTCTGTGTCCTGTCCTTGTATCCCTTCCCTTGCAGTGGAGTTCTGTGCAGGATGGTTGAGGGTGATCAAGGGCTTTGGAATAAAAAGCTAATTCTGCATTTTTCTGGAATATGCTGCACAGAGGCAAGTGAGTACTCAGTGCCTTCTGAGTAACTGTGCTGAAAAACAGTGCTCTCTGGTTGGGAGTTGTCATAAAATACTTTGGGGTTTAAGTGTTTTTACAGCCCCAAAACATCTGTGTGTCTCTTTTGACATCATAAGGAATAGTCACTACTCAGAATTATCTTCTTGAGAAGAAAGTTTCATATGTTTTTTGCAACATGCACTGATGCTAAGAGATGTTAATTCAGCATTGATCTTGCTAGTGAGTGAGCCAGTTTCAGTCCTGATAGTGCATTTTGGTAAATGCTTGGCATTAGTGTTATTATGTGAGTCCTTCAGGGAATTTTTTAGAAGAACATGGAGTCATGTTCTTCTAAACATGGGAACATGGGAATGACTTTAAACTGACAGGGGGCAGGTTTAGGTTGGATGTTAGGAAGAAATTTTTCCCTGTGAGGGTGGGAAGCCCTGGCACAGGTTGCTTAGAGCAGCTGTGGCTTCTCCATCCCTGGCAGTGTCCAAGGCCGGGTTGGACGGGGCTTGGAGCACCCTGGGATGGTGGAAGGTGTCCCTGCCATGGCAGGGGGCGGAATGAGATGAGCTTTCAGTCCCTTCCATCCCAAACTGTTCTGTGATTCTGTGACCCTGTGGCTCATGAGGTCATCTGGAGGGTTTGGCCGCAGCCTGCAGGATATTCCTGTGTTTTAGGAGAAGGGCTGTTAATGAGAATGCTGCTCTTGCACTACTCCCCAGCAGCCTGGGATGGTCCTGTGTGCATCAGGGAGCGATGCACAGGCGTGAGCAAACTGACAGCCTGCAAAGTTTGCAGCTTTGGGTAACCCCAAAGCCATTCCAGGAAGTATTTAAACCTGTGCCGTGTTTGGTAGTGTGATCAGACCATACTTGTATTTTTTTACTCACATTGGGTTTTATTTAATTCCCTTTCTCATGTCCCTCGCTAATAAATGAAACACCAGGTGGACAAACCAGCACAGCACGATCTTAAATCTGTTGAATGTGCTAAACTATGACTTGTACTTCATGTGAGATTGATTGCACAGATTGAAAATGTGCCACTGATTTATTTTTTAAATTTTTTAAATGAAAACATCTGCAATAAGTAGAGTGGATGTCTGCTCTGTTCTCTTGTCCACTTGCATTTCAGGAAGTGTTTGTTTTCATGGATGTCTGTAGTTGTGGGCTCAACTGGCCACAAGGGATCTGTCACTGACAACTTATTAAAAGCTGAACCATCACTCCTGAGGAACAGATTTCCTCACTGTAAAGGTTGCTTTCCCCTGAGTAAAGTGTCAGATAAATAAAAAGCTGAAATATGTCTTAAGTGTGTTCTACTCATAACATAGACATACATAAGCCAGAAGTATTTAGTTGGAGGATATATGTTTGGTGGCATTTAATATCTTCTAAATTTTCATTTTTCTGAGCTAATCAGAGCCAATTACCTCCCTAATAAGGTTATTCATAAGTGTCATTTACCCAATTTCTGTGTATCCATGGCAGTCTATATTGGTTTTAGTATTAATTTTTGGGCAAACCGCAGATTTTTTAAAAATATTTCCTGTAGAAGTAAGACAAACATCAATACCAATTGTTTTCTCTTTTTCTGGAAATGTATTTCAAGCATTATTGAAAGCCTGTGCTTTAATTGTTCATACAGTAAAGTCCTAATGCTGATGACAAGATAGAGTATCCCACACAGACCTAAGTCATCCTTTCCATCTACTTCAAATTCTGTTCTGCTCTTCCCTATGCTTTGTGTCTTGCATAATTTATTGCCTTCTCCAGCCTGAGAGGGGCTCCTTGTGCAGCCGCCAGCAATGAGCTCTGATGGTGGCGGGGTCTGAAGAGTGACATGGACATGCTGTGTCCCATCAGGAGCACCACACAGCTGACACAGGGATGGGAATCCTCTGCGCAGGAGACTGAAAAAGTCCAGTGTTTGCATGTCAGAACCTCAGGCTTGATGGTCACTTCTACAGTTTCTCTTTGATTAGGTAAAATCCAGGAGTCTAGAGATTTAAATTGGATATAATTCACTTTCCTAAATGGGACATTGTTGGAATTTTTTAAGCAAGATCACAAGCTTCAGGTCCAGAGTTTGATAAAAGAAAACTTCATCCCTAATCCTGAATGGGACCCATTATCTGGGGTTTGAAATCTGCTACAAAAAAAATCGGGGTGATGTTATTTCCAGAGATTACTTATCTGCTTACTTATTTTGCTGAGCTCTGCTCGCTGCTTTCTGGGCTCGTTATTCTTTTATCCTAATGAAGCACAGATACATTTTGATGCACCCATGCTGCAGCACTGCCTTTGTATGGAGAGTAATGAATAGCAGATTTGGCTCTTTTCTGTTTTAATAGACTTACAAAAGTCTCTATGACAGAAACAAACTCCAGAAAATACCTTGATTTAAAAACAGGCTATGTGGTATTCTTACTGTCCTTTTGATATAAAACTTGATTAAAATGGGATGTGACATCAGTTGAAAAAGTATGAAAATCACATTTTCTTTATTCCGTACGTGTTTAGGCTAACCTATGCCTACAGTTTATCTTTGTATAATTTAGGCTGTCTTTCTGCCATGCCTTAATTTTGAATACATTTGTTGAAGATTTCCTGCAGCATTCATCTATGATTGTCAAAAGGAAGTTTTATTCTAAAAAGAGATAGTGCTGGTTTTAATTATGAATCTAAATAGCTTCATAACCAGAGTGAACTCTGAATTTACATCATTTTTATGATAGCCACACCATTCCAGGTTTATTGATTTTGTCATTTTCTTCATTACATTTAATGCAAACCTTTTGTACGAAATTATTCTGGTGCTGTGCTGGCCACAGAGGGGTCAGCATGTGCAGTCTCTAGCCAAAACAGCACAGCAATATCATTTTAGTGCAGACTCCATGGAGGAAGGGGGGTTGTAAATACTGTCCACCAGCAGAACAAAGTTTGCCTTTTCCACTTGACCCTCCCAGCTGGACGAAGTTAAAACCACAGCTTGAGTTGTCTTTCTCCTCTCCTCTCCTCTCCTCTCCTCTCCTC
>VWZN01003861.1:713845-780404 GCA_013396955.1 Regulus satrapa
GGCTCTAAATGTGCCTGGAGTTGCTGTACTTTTTAAGATGTCCCTGCCTGTGGCAGAGAAGATGGAACTAGGGGCTCTTTAAGGTCTCTTCCAACCCAAGCCCTGTGTGATTGTATGAGTAAAACTTCCTGAGTTCTTAATTAAGACTGCATCACTTTTTCTGGATAACACAATTATTATTTTTAATCTAACTTCATTTTAAAAAGCGATGCAAAACAGGTAAGTAAGTGGATCCTTGTTTTCCCAGAAGGCAATGACTTGGGCTCGAAATTAATTTCAGTAATTGATTGGGGGACCAGATTTCCTGCACCACTCTTCCTTGACCACAAAATGAGATGGATATCCCCCTGCTTTTGACCCCAACTCTTACCTCAGCTGCAGCTTCTTTCTTGACCCAAGCCCTCAACTCAGCTGCAGCTTTCTGTGTGAGAGCAGATCTGCCTATTTAAAACAAGCCTGTGCAGCCTCTTGCCACATTTAGAGCCCAAAAGGGAATGATTACATTTCTCATTCAGTGATTCAGTCTGTTCCATGACTTTGCTATCCTGCAGTTGGGTGGCTCTATGAGATAAAGTGTAGAAAAACAAAGCCACCTGCAATTTAATTCAATACAAAATCGATATGCCTTGAAAGAAAAATATTAAACTGTAATGGTATAACTGTATTGTAGAATTTTTTCATCACAAATTGTTTTTATATGAACATATGCTCACTGTGTTTGTACAGCAGTGGATGTTATACAGTCCTTTTAAACAGCTCAGTTGCTGCAGCACTTGAAAATTTCCTCCAAAGAAGCTCAGGTCATGTAAGTGCTACATGGATATTAAGAAGATCCTATGGAGGATCTTTGTTTGATTTTAAAAAAAAACAACCCACCAGTGTTTTCTTCCTGTATAAAACAGGATCTAAATGTGAGTGAAGCACAGAGGGAATTCTCAGGCACTCAGACATCTGTTATGAGATTAATAGAAATAAAGTTAATTATCTAGGTGCAAATCTGAGAATGGCTTTAGTATAATAGCTTTGAGGTAGGCAAGAGTAAAACCCCTTTTGTTTCAGACCAGATGACACAGGGTGAGTGGAGACAGCAGCAGTGAAAAGGCTGTGAGATGATGGTCTCATTTGTACAGCTGATTTCTGCTGCTGAATATCATTTCCCTCCACTTTTTTTTAGTTCTACCAAAGGCCTGTGGGATCTAATTTTGCTTTTGTTTACCCTTTGGTAGTCCCATAAATGTCAAAGAAACAAATGAGAGAATTCCATCTTCATGTGGAAGTAACCTCTGCTCCAGTCTTTTGTGGGTTTTTTAAAGCTCTTTTTGGAGTTATTTTTCCAACTCATTGAGCAGCACAGTAGCACTGTGGTAATGTGCATACACAGCCTGTCCAAGGTGCATTTTTACACTTAGGTTTCTTCTTCCTTTCCCTTGTTTGACTAGGGAAAGCAAAAATTTTGGAATTATTTTCTTGAAGGAACAGAGGAGTTTCATGAGTGAATAATCAATATAATTTCCCCATATAAATTCTGCATTAATATCCTGTCAAGCACAGTCATGATACCTTAATGCTAGAATATATTCAGTGGTGCTTTTCAAAAAATCCCTCAGAAAACCCCCAAACCAAAACCAACCTCCAAACCCTAGAATTTAATTCATTTAAAGATATAAGGGCTGTATAAAACTGTGATGTGCTGCACAGGAAATCTAAAGGCAAATTATTTGCATTAAGATGTCCATAAGCAGTTCTTGCTGCATTTCCAGGAGCCCAGCATAAAGCATCCAGCCTGCCTCTCAGGGCAGCAGAACAGGACTCTCTCATACATTAAAAATGGCTTTTTGTGGCATGGGGTAGGAAATGGAGCTTTCTGGTGTAAAAATTAGCTTTAGAAATGAGATTGACTTTTTTCCCCTTTTTTTTGTGTGACCCTTCAGTAGCCGTGTATGCAAGTTTCACCCTTGAACCTACTTTATTTAGTATTTAATTTATATGCTTAAACTCGGGTCATATGCAGCCACAGCTATTGATTAGGTCCTGCTTTTAAACCCAGTCTTGGAGGGAAGATGACTGCTGCAAAGAGGTCAAGTGGTTTGCCCGAAATAATTCACTGAGTAAGGGGGGGACTCTCAATTATCTGAACCATTTGAGCAGGAGGTTGTTGTTGGGGGTGGATTTCTACTTTGGTTTTTAGCTCTGTGCCTGCAGCTCTCACTGCTTTCCAGAGAGGTGGTGCTCTCCCTTCCCGAGGAGCAGCTGAAAACATAATTAAGGGTTAATGTTCATGCAGGGAGGGGGAGCAGCCAGCCCATCACAATAAGTTGGGCAATAAGCAGCGCTCCCAGGACAGTGACTGAGGAGGATGGGAGAAATGTCCTGTGAAGCCAATTGTTCAGGTATCCTCTTTACCTACTTACCAAAAGATTTGTTGCTTTGATTGCGAGAAAGAGGAAAAAAAAAAATGGGGCAGGGCTTTTTTCTGGCCGTTTTATTTCAGTGCTGTCATGTCTCTGTATGAATTAGGTTTTTGAGGTTTTGTCTAAAGGGTCAGGTGAGGTAACTGGTGTGCTCTTGTGATCCAAGCTTGCTGCCTAATCCTACCTGGGAGTACAAGTTTTCTTGCACGTGGTGTCCTTTTTGTCATGACAACGCTGGCTGAGGAAGCAGCTGTGTCTGTATGAATATATTTATGGACTAACATCAGGAAGAAATACTAATAAAATATACACTACCTAGCAAGGAAATGTCAAAGTCATCAGGATAAGTTAATTTTAAAGATTGTTTGATAGTGGCTTCAGGTTTGTAAGGCTTGCAGAAAGAATCCTTATTCAGTGACTAGTGAGTAAATATGAATGAACATTTCAAACATGTAAGCATTTATATTTAAGAAACTACAATGTCTAGGATGACGTGAAGGTTTTTTTTATGATTTCAAAAGGAAACCATTAAAAAAAAAATTTAAAGTGCAATTTGCAGAGAAAAATACTGAAGTCTAACTTCTAGGAAATTCTGTACATAAACCTGCCTCTAGAGCATCTTCGGTTGATATCAGAAGTGCAAAACTTATTTAATAATACTAACCATATTAGTCTAATAGTAAGTCATCTTCTATCTTTATTTCCGTTTTTAAATCAGGCATGCAATTATCTCAGGATGCTGTTTTTTACCAGTTTTTGATGAAATAATTCTTCCACACTTACATCCATTACAAGTCCTGCATTTACAGATAAGTACAGAGTTCTAAGCCACTCATATCTCCTGCAAGATGGAATAAATCCCTTTGGAGGTGACCTGTCCTCCTGTTCTTGCAATGTGTGTTGTTTTGGAGATTATGGTTGTCCCTTGGTGCTTGGGTTTCTGTGCTGTGATGTTTTGGCTCCCGGGTCGAGTTATTCCTTGCCCAGCAGTTCGTCTCTCCAGGAGATTGGCAATCCACGGGCAAAGCTGCACGACCTCAGCACCTGCAGCCTGCTTTTCAGTTCTCCCCAAGAATTAAGCTTATGTGGGATATACCAGTAGGGTTTTGATGACCCTTTTCCTCTCAAGCACTGCAGCCCAGTGCTGTTATACATCCTGCACCCAGATCTTTGTAAAGGTGCTTTGTGGCAATAATAACATCAGCAATGATCTCTTGCACTGGGTTCAGCCCTTTTGATACAAACTCTCCCTCCTCTCTATTTTACATTAGTATTATACCTGTCCCAAGGCTAGAGAAGAACATTTTAATTTGGAAATGATGTGGGTTAGCGGAACTGGAAGATATGAGTTCAGTTCCTGAAATTTTGTAAAACCTCATGGTGCTGCTGACAGCTCTGGGGAGGAGGAATAAATATATCGAAGGGTGAGGGACTCAAATGCTCCAGCTATCCCATAAATGCCAAAAATAAATGGATGCCATTTGTTTTCATGAATCAAGAGAAGCAGACCTATGGTTTACATGTAGGTGGAAAGAATCTCCCTGGTGAATATGCACGAGAGATGTCACATATGCTCCGTGCCACGCTTCTGAAGGGTACGTGGCAGTGCCACATTGATTTGGTAAAACATTGTTTGGGAAGTTGAAGATCTGCTAACAAAAACTGAATGTAGTCATCCAAACATATTGGGTGCTTATGGTTCATATGTGCGTTCAGATAGAACATTTGTTCCCGAGTGCTTGTAAACATAAATCTGAAGGATGGATTGCTGTCCTTACCCTGGGTGACAAACATTTTGCTGATGATGTGAATTTGGCTGCCTTGAAAACAGTAAAGCAAAATGGCTTTTTTTGGAGTTTTTTTTGTCATGTGTGGCCCAGTTTGCTGTTAATTCCAGAGCACTTTTCAAAGTATTTAAAAACTGATGTAATTACTGAGTGCCTAGATAACCAAGAAGAACATTGGGTTTGATATCTGTCAGATAACTTATTTATTTTGATTCCTGCAATATTTTGGGGGTTTTCTTTTGTTTTACTTTACTTAAAGATTTAATCCTTTTTATTCTAGAAACTGTTTATTCTTCCCAAACACTTTTTGTTCTGGTTAGTTCAGTGTTTTAGGCATTAATTTGTTAGGTGCAGGTGTTTCACGGGCAGTGTAGGTGAGTTTGGGAAGTGTTCTAGACCTGGTGTAAACAAAGGAATGTGGTGGCAGAAGGGAACACGAGACACAGAGACAGAGCTGGTGCGACATCTTCAGAAATATGTCCTAGAGTGATGAATTTGAATATGGACAGCTGCTCAGGGAAGAAGAGTAGGTCTTCAGGTTCATGTTCAACTGCCCAACAAACATTCCATGTCTGTGAGTGGCCCTCAGGAACTGAGGTAATGAGGAATCAGCTGCAGGCTGGCCTGCTCAGGACTCTTTCATGAGAGACCTCATTGCATGTGACAGAATAGCAGATTTTAGTGCTTATTGGAACCCTTTGCCACTCTTCTTAGTCTAAGGGAAGTGTTACTTGCTTACTCATATATAAATACATGTCTTTCTAACCACCTAAATTACGTATATTCAGCACATAGTGTGTTCAAGAAAGTGCAGAGTACTAATTTATAAACTTAGTAGAAATATAAATCAGCATATAAAAGCACCCAGCAAGATTTCACCCTTTCATTGCAGTTTTTTTTTTTTTTAGCATAAGTAGATAATGCAGTAACCCAAAGCAATTATTTTGTCAACTTATTTGTTTGAAATCATGTAGGAGAACAAGCAAATTTAGGGAGATGAGGTACAGAGTCAGACTGCAGAAGTAATTCCAGTGGGAGTCTGGATGGGGAACTTTAATTCATTGCCTTGAGTAGTGAGAATGGAGTTTGATGTAAGTGCCTTAAAGGCGTGTGAGGTTCAGACTGAATTCCAATGTGTCTCTCTCACCCTTAGCACCAATTCATCTAAAGTCACCCCTGCTCTTGTCTAGAACTGATTACAAGTCAGCCACAGCTCTGACTTGCAAAATGAGATGTGATGCTAAGAAATGACAAATATAAAGACTTAAAATCACAGAATCGGGACTTTGCAGCCACTGGAAAACAAATTTCAAAGGTTTTTACAGTCTCTGTTGCCAGCCCTGTTTTGTATCAGTAAGAGGGCAACAGCACAGGGCTGCAGTTATATGAGGAACTTGTGGCTGCTGCTTTTCCTCAGCTGGCCTGAGAAATCAACCAGCAGAGCAGAGAAGCAGTTAGGAGTCAGAATTTGGAGCTGCATGTCATTTGGAGTATTTCTGTGTTAAAAACAAAACCTCTGATAATACCCAGGCGGGTAATGAGTGAACAACACAGAATTGTAACTAAGCCAAATGGCTCCTTGTCTTAAAGTAATTCAAAACACTTTTTTTTTTTTTTCTCTTTTGTTGGTGAGTTTGTCCGTGGCCAGTTTTACAACAGAAATTACTAGAAGGGGATAAATTCCATGTCTCAAAAGCAAGCTGCTGTTATCTGATCAGTATAGAAGAAAAAGGGTAAAACAAAGCAAATTCCTGGAAGCACACCCTCCAAACCTGCCTTTCATCTGGAGACGCCACTTATTCGTCCTAAAATATGAACCCGCAAAAATGAACTGGCCTGATTTGGAAACCTTTAGAAAAGCTTCTGAGCCTGTGCTAAGCATGGTCAGTGCTGGAAATCCCTATCAGAATGATTTAAAATTAATGCAGTGTCTTGAAATATGTAATTTGCTAACTGCTCTCCAATGGCTTTGGGAATTAGTTGAGGAACCGAGTTGGACCATGTAGAAAAAAGTCCTACAATCCAAAATGAGATGTGGAGATATTTAGAACTGTGATTCCTTCTCCAGCTTTAACTGGCCATTTTTGTTTGTTATTTTAAAAAAAAACCAGTCTGATAACATAGGCTTTTATTGAAAACTTACTGCTGTGTTATACTAAGAAACTACAATTTATAACTACAACATAACTCAACAGATAATAATCTGTTATTATCCACAAGTTTTCATATTCATTTTCTAATTACAAAAGAAAAGGTTTTTTTAAAAAAAACCCAGATTTACCAGCCATGCCGCAAGGCAGACACTCAGCCATATCCTATAACATTTAGTGGTTTAGTGGTTTTTACTCCTAATTTTTGTCCTAAGAGCTAGAAGAACATATCACAAGTCATTGTATGACTGCAGGTGATAGCATTAATCTAATGTGATACGGAATTTCAGAGGGGACAGATGTCTGGAGATCAAATATCCAGATTTCCTTTCGCTCTGTCATCCCTCTAACCATGTTAAAAACAGCCACTTCTGGGCCTTGCCCTGGGCACGTTCACCTCCCCTGCTCTGCCCTCCGCCACAGCCTCCACGCCCCACCACGTTTTCATGTTTGCTGGCCAAGTCCAAGTTTCTCAAAAGCACGAGAGCCTTAATTTTCCTCTCAAACCTGAGTTGTGTAAGCTTCTTAAGAGAAGAACATGTCAGCAGTGAACATCACTGGAATCACCACGCCTTGTGCCCCGCTGGTGTCCCTGTTAAGCCATCTGACGGTGAGCTCTGCACGCTCCCTGCTCGCGGGCAGTGCCAGGGAAACCTGCACTGGTGTCCTCGGGGCACCGGGAATGTCACCCCCGTCCAGAACATCTGGCCAGCCCTGCGGCCAGGAGCCAGCAGAGCACCAACCCTGCCTTGCTGTGTCACACTGGAGAGTTTCTTGCTGCCTTCTTGTCTTACTGAGCTCGTTTTGAAAACGCCAGTGGCTCCAAACAAATGTTGTATGTCTTTGAGAACTGGCAGCTGGATACACATTTTAACAGGAAGGGATGGAGCATTCTGGGTTTTTCTTTTTGAAGTTTTGGTTCTGCAATGGATTTGCTACAACACGGAACACACACACACACACACACACACACACAGTGATTTTAAGGAGAAAGCCTGAGTTCCAGTTGATGCTGCCGTATTGATGGGTGGTAACTGCTTGCCTGTGGGGGCTTGTTTGTTTTTCCTTGGGAATGAGCGTGATTTGTGTGCTGTTAGAAGTGATGCCCCGATGGAGCATGAGCCTGTGTAAGCCCTGGCCTTGCTCACCAGGCACTAATTCTGGCTGAGGTTCAGTGGTGCTGCTGTCCTGGGGCAGGATGGGCAGCCGGACCCTGCAGGCTCCCCGTGCCTGTGCCTCCCTTCCCCGCCAGAAACACCGACAGGAGGGAGGGGCTGGGGCTGGGATGGGAGCAACAGCCCCAGAGGAGAGGTCAGGGGTGGAAGGCAGCAGCTCCTATTCCACCTGCAGCAGCGGGGTGGATGGAACCACCTGCACGTCCCCAGCCCCGTGCTCTTTGCACATTACCGATGTCTGCTCTTATTTAGTTTAAACAACTGTGTATTTTTTTCTATGCAGGTACCTCGCATTCCGATTTTCCAGTTTTGTAATACTAATGATATGATTTCCTATTAATATTCCTAATCTGATTCTCTGTGTATGATTTCCTATTAATAAGGGCACTGGTTAGTAACATTCTGCACTAGAACTTTCCTTTATGTGTGGTATTTGACACTTATCAACTGAGTATAACAATAAATAAAAATTCAAATAAGTGCAAACCTTTTAAAACTGTAACAAAACCCACAGTAAGTAACTTTCATTTTCTCAAACACCCATTTTATCTTCCTCTTCCTTCCCCTTTTCCCCTTTGGGGCTATGGCAGAGGAGAACAACAGATGGTTATCAGTCAAGAGTAACTAGGGAAACGGCAAAACCTGCCCCAATTGCTATGGAGACAGCCATTTCTGTGCTTGGTATGCACTATTTGTTACATCAGCAACCAGAGAGAGTTTAAAAAAAAGAAAAAAAAATGTTCTAAAGCACCTGATATTGAAAGGAAATCTCGTGTTTGTGTGTATTTGTCCTTGTGGCAGGAGGCGGGCGTCTCCCTGTTTGTTTGCCACTCAAGTTTTGCTTCAAGCTGAAATTTTGGCTATTTTGTGACAGCAGCATTTGGATTTGTGAGTTGATGTAATACAAATACTCAAAGTAAATACTTAATAATTTTGAATAATCTGCAGAATAATTATCCATAAGCAACTCTTCCCCTTCAAATCAGATATTCCTTCCTCCTTGAATTTAATAACCTGGCAACACAGGTTGGGTAGGAAAACTGAAGACAGAGAATATGATTCTGCCCAATTATTTCAGATGAGGCAGATGAGCTGTTTCTGCACAAAGCCTCAACTACAGCTTTTGGCAAAGCCACATCCTTAGGAAACAAAACAAAACAAAACAAAACAAAAACCAAAAAAAAAAAAGAAAAAAGAAAAAAAAAGGAATTTTGGAACACCTTTAAAAATCTCAAGCTGCATGAGACTGCAGCTTGATCACAACAGCTATCCTAATTTTCTAGATTTTCTAATTTAAGGAAACACCTATAGAGTGATTTTATTGAAGTATAAATAAAGAGTAAAAATTAAATGAGAAAAAAAGCATTAAAAGCTACTTTGAAAGAACTTCACATTATTTCAATTTAAGTGAATTTAATATTACCTCAAAGCACCATCTTTCCCCATTTATTAGAGCTTCCATATCAATTAATACAAGGATAAGGACTTTAGTTTGGTATATGAGAAATTTTAAATAGATGTATTGGTGTCACTTTCCTTAGTTCTTTTAATATTCTTGAAGTTACGTGAGGGCAGTAAATGCTATTGAGTGTCTCTCTAATTCTTACAGGTTATGGAAGAACTGAAATGCTAGGCTGCAAACTTTACAGGAAAGGGAGGACGTAGAACCACCAAGTCCGTATTAGAAACAAACTGAAAAAGGAAATGGAAGGGGAAAATGTTGTCCAAGCAGTGGTCCTTTTGGAGATACAATTAGCAAAATTAATTCTTTTCTAAAAATGATTCTGTAATAATTTACAGTGCGTTTACCCTCCAGTGAAACCACTACTGAATTTCTTTTAAATGTTTTGGTGATTCAACACCTTTAACATGGGTATGTCTGGTTATAAAAATTCAAGTATTTCCTTAATGAGGAAATGGCTCCTGCCTATTTTTTTATCTGCAAATGTAGATACAATCTCTAACAGCAGTACAGTCATTTTGTATCAGTAACAGTAAATGTTAAATATGCAACTATTATAACACTGCTCTTTCATGTTAAATGTGAAATATGAGAAAGAAATTTGAACAGTACATATTACAGTAGTCATTAATACAGGCTTTTATTTAAATATTTAACTAGATTTCAGACAAAATACAGAAAGAGGTTACAGTAATTTAACTACTGTCACAGTATAATTAAAAAACAGATTAGCACTTGAGCTCTGCAGTGGCCTTGGTAGTGTTTCAAAATGGGAAAAAAAAAATCTCTTACTGAATAAAGTACAAAACACTAGTTATAAAGTCCATTATTGTTAAATGTTGATGCTTGAAGGACCTCTTCTTTGTGAATGTGAGTGTGGCTAAATTGCAGAAAAAATGCTGAAATCGCTTACATAGTTGGTGTGCTGTGAAGAAATCTTGCTAGTAATACAAATGTATGGTTTTAAACAGTAACATTTTATGTAACAAAAAAAGAAAGTATTTAAGTTTTAGTAAATTTCACCCCACATGAATTAAATTCTTTAATATTTTAGAATAGTTTTGTGTTAAAAAAAAGGCAACTTAAATCTAGTAGCATGATAAAATTATATCAGCTTTGTTGCTAGATATTTTTGTCTCTCAAAGGCATTGGAAAATCAAATATTCCTTATTGTTGTGAGGAAAACCTTAAAGGCTTGGTATTTAAAGGATTCTTTCAACTAGCAAAAGAATATCAACCTTGTAAAACCCTATTTCTTCTCGTTAGTATTTGAAATTTAACTTTTATTTATGGTAGATAATACACTAGTCTAAATGGATAAGCCAGAGTTACACTCTGTCAGGGAAAAGGTGTTTTAAACATTAAAGTGGTGTTTTAGCCAAGCCATAGATTCTCCTGCGATATAAATCTGTTAGGATCCGGTGTTATTTCTCATTTCTTAGAAAGGTGATTTGTGTCTAAGTTGTTTTTTTTTTTCCTCTAAAACATCAATTTTATCAGTTGCATATAATGTAGTCACATAATTTTCCTGCTATTTAATAAAAACTGAGAGTAGTTATTGAGTCCACATTAGAGCCAAATTACAGTAATACATATGGCTTTATGTATTATAGCTCTGCCACATGTAAGATGTCTTTTCCTCCAAAGACTTTTATAAATTCTTGCATTGTTTAGAAGCATTTGTCTGTGTCACACTCCACCTAAATCCCATTTGCCCATTCAATATTTTCCTTGCTCGAGTGCTTTGCTCTGCTCTCGGAGGTCTCCTGCTATTGCTCCCGTTATCTCTCGGCATTGTCTGGTTGCTAATTGCCTGTCGGGGAGATCTGGGATCCCTGGAGCCTCCCGGGTGGGGTCAGGCTGGATAATTCCATCTCGGGGAGCTGCTGGGTGTCCCAGCCGGGCACCTCCGCTCACTGACCTGTTCTGGCAACCTCACCCAGCCCAGTTCCAGGGTTTGGGGCTGCTCAGCTTCAGTGCTTTGTGTCTAATGCATGAGGTTCAGCATTTAACCCAAACTTCAGCCCAAATCAAAGTTAGGTATCTGTGTAACTCGGCAAAATCTGAAAGTGTCACACGGCTCACTTACCGTCCTTTCATTCATCCTTCAGTGGCTCAGGATTTCTCTGTGAGAAGGTTTTTGGCCAGAGGCAATCAAATCACTTTGTAGGTTTAGATAAAGTCTGAGCCTAGTGCTGTATTCCTTCAAAAGGCAGAGTAAATGCAGGTATGAAAAGTGATTTTGTCCGTGTGTTTTTAAAAGTGCCTCTTAAATCTGAGTTTGTGTTACCTGACCTTATACCACTAGTACGTTACACCACTACGCAGATAACATCCCATTTGTAATCTCAAGGAAAACATTTTCTGGAAAGGCTATAATAAAGCCTTTATATATATTAAAATAATATATATAAAGGCTATATTTACGTATTTTATATATATATATATATATATATATATATATAAAATGCATACTTTATATATATTAAATGTAATAGAATATAAAATGGAGATGGCATTTAAACCTGAATCAAGGCTTCTATGGCCCAAGACCATTATAAAAAATCCACCTGTAAGCCTGGAGCAGGTGAGGTGTCTCAGGTAGCTGACCCGTGCTCTGTGTGCTCCAGTGCTCTGTTGAGAATGCAGCAATGGAGAGATGAGAGCAGTGTCACAATGTTCCTCAGGGAAATGTAGGTTCCATCTGTTCTGAAATATTGGGGGGTTTTCCCTTATTTTATTTTGTTTGGTTTTTGGGTTTTTTTTGTTTGTTTTTTTTAAAGTTGAAATTTTATCTTCTCTGCATATGATTAATTTTATTCAAGATGTTCTTCTCAAGAAGTGTTAGGGATATTTGTCTGCCCCTGGAGGGTCATGCACAGCCTGCCCACACTGTGTGAGCTGGCTGCTAGTCCACATCACAGGGGGTTTGTTTTGTCTTCAGAAGCATAAAAATATGTGCTGAGCACCTTGGCTTTCTGTAAGACTTACCTTATACTTTTCCCAAAACTTTATAAACTTACTGCTTTGTCTTGGAAGGAAGACATTTAGATTTAAACTTTCCAATTTTAGTCTTGGCTGAACCGCTCACCAGGGTGCTGTACAGAGGCAGAGAAATAGGATTTCCATCTTTACACACAGAGAAATAAATAGGGGGACAGAGGGTCTTAAAACCTAATTTTAAGAAAACTAGCAGTTCTCTTCCTTTTGAGAAGAAATTCTCATGTTTCAATGCAGATGTGAATGTGTTGGGCTGATAGATACCAGGAGACACAAGCTCTGTGACAAAGGAGCATTAAGCATGTGAGTCTCGTCCTGGAGACCGTGAGGAATTGGTTCATGGGCCACAGAATTGGGGTGTTTCACTAATGAATATGTTCCCTATTTACTGATAGTCCTGCTAAGTGTCTGTCTTCTGAGCACTGAGAGGTTTCCCTTGCTGTGATCCTGTGCATCAATCACACAGACTGAACCTGGTGGTTGGCAGTGGCGTGACTGGACCTGTGGAAATATGATTAAAATGGTCATTATGCTTTTTCAACAAAAATCAATCTACCGGAGTAGCAGGTTTTTTTAAAAAAACAATACCCACCAAGGAATCCCTTTAATCAGAAGGCTTTGAGAGTAGCACACTGTGGGTTTATTTGCTTATTTTAGTGTATTTGGCAGAAAAATCAATATCACAGTATAACTCCAATAAAAATTGTGCAATATATAGTACTTCCCGTAGAAGGAGAGGGAGAGCTGATTCTCAGGTTGAGGCTCCTTTCTCCTCATCATGTTAGTATCTGCCAACCTTCTGCTTAATAAAGCGAAGTGTAAAGCACTTAATCATGCAGACAGCACTGTATTTAACTCACTTGAAGTTTATTCCTCTTCAAAACGCACCATCCCTTCTGTTTGAGCAACACATTTTTGTGTTAATTAAACAGGGATATCAGGACAAGCCTTCTCAGCAGTCAAAAATAGAGAGGTTTTAGAATCTTTCACAGGTGGTCAGAGAAGCAAAGAGAACATAAATATGTATGTATACATTTACCCAGATATGTGTATGTGCTGTTTGTGAACTCCTACACACAGAAAAATACCTTTGGAGGTTTGTACATCGCAGTGTCTGTCAGGTTTGGAGACATCGCTCAAGTTTTGCCAAATTCACAAAGTTCTCCAAAGTTAGCGAATGCTATGAGAAATCTCAGTTTGGGCTTTATGGTTCCTAAGATTTTCAGTAGACCTTAGAGTGTGAGTGGCTTTTCCTGAACTTTAACCCGTAAAAAATACAATGTTCATTGATACAGACTAGATCATAAAGGGTAAGTTTCCCATGGTTGTCAAAGGTGTACGTATCTAGGATGCTCGATGTTGGCAGATCAAACTCAGTCTTTAGAGGGGTTCATAAAGATTGTATTTGCTCAGTTTGTGCTTTATTCTTGTATAATAAGAAAATTGCTGTAAACGTCTATTTAGACAAAAAAAAAAAAAATAGATACAGCGAGTAATTGGAATGTAGCTAGTAAAACTATACAACCATACTACAGGTAGATGTAATATATTTGCTGTAGTTGCATATATATGTATTTTTCAATGGAAATCAGGAACTACAGAGTAACCTTTGTATCTTTATTCAAGATTCTTTACCCACACAGTACAAAAGGTCTCTGCCTCACCAAACCCAAGTGTATGCTGTGCAAAGGGCAGTAACACAGAGTCAGGAGCTTGCATCTGTTTTTTTCATGAAACGCAGATATTTTACTTGCATGTGACTAGATATGTAATTTTATTTCTTTAAGTGTAAAATTTAAGGGATCAGATGTCAGAAAATGTAATCACTGAATTTTAAATTGCAACTTTAATTCTTTTAAGCAGAGGAGACAGATGTAGCTGTCTTGCTATATGCCCATATATTGAAAAATACATTTAAATCATGCGCATACAGGGAGACAAATGAGAGAACTCGGCCATCCAAATATTAAATTACACGTTTTGTAGCAAAATAGTGTTTTAAGTATACATGCGTATAATGCTTTTTGTCACTGGATTGCTCTCCCTGATGCAGTTAGACAGAATCTGTATTTAGTCAGAAATCTTTCAATAGAAGGGGCTACCAGATGGGACCAGTAACAATGCAGAGAGGCATCGAACCACCACAGACATTTGGTGCTTAGAATAATAAAAAGACTATAAAATTAGATTAGTTGAGTCTAATTTGGAATTGGTATATTCCCTATGCACTCTCACAGCTCTTGGGTAGATAAAGCCTGAAGATTTAGTACTGTCAGGACAGAGGACTCCAACTTCCAGTAAAAGAAAAAACGGCATTCTGGGAGGTCACGGAGGGCAGCCCAGTGACCTCCAATGATTTACAGGCCTTTAGCTTAATGAAATTGTTTCAGTGACATGACGGTAAAAGCTCATAATGGATTGGATGCCCTAATGTAATGAAATTACTCCCTTCTGCCTTAAAAAAAAAAAAAAAAAAAAAGAAAAAAGAAAAAAAAAAAAAAGGCGCAATTAATATTTACTGAGACCTGACAGGCTTCAGTGTGCGGGAGCGTGCAGCGCTGTCAGACAGCCGCGAGCAGCCCCGAGCAGCGTGGCAGCTGAGCAGGCGCTGCGAGGGGGTGGAGGGACACCTCGGTGACGGGGAAGCCCCAACCTGGCGCTCCCAGCCAGCCTTCATCCTCTCCCTTCCTTTCTGCAGGCAACTGGACAACAACCAGATCAGCTGCATCGAAGATGGAGCCTTCCGAGCCCTGCGCGACCTGGAGATCCTGTGAGTTGACTTGGTGCCGTGCCGGGGCGCTGGGGGGGGGTGGCTGTCCCCGTGCTGCAGTGCTGCCCACCTCGGCAGGTGCAATCGCTGGCTTCCCCCCGGGCCGGGGTTATTGCTAATTAAACCACAATAGACGACTTGTGCGCTGCCGGCAGCGCGGAGATCGCCGCTTGTGCTCGCCGCTGCCGGGAGCAGATGGGCTTCAGCTGCATTCCAAGTGCGTCCGGCGTGGGATCCGCAGCCAGGATCCTGCCCGGGGCTGCCTGATGCCGAGCGCAGGATGGGTAACAGGTTCGTGGGGAGCGATATTGCGAGATATGTGACCGCTGCCCTAGACAAAAGCTGCTCCAAAGGTGTTTGGTATGTGAGAGGGAGGAGAGACGGGCGCTTGGCAGGCTTGTTCAGTGCAGTCATTGGCTTTTGGGGAGGATCCTTCTCCGAGGGCTGAAATAACACCACGTTGTGCTCTTCATGTACCACAAACTTTACACATAGGCTGTTAAAGCTGCAGCACATTCTGAAAAAAAGGTTTTGACAGTGAAAGCTGACTGTACCAGAGAGGCAGCACGTTAGATTTAGAGCATTGTCATTGTAATGTAAATCCAATATTACCCTGAACTTGGTATTTAAACAGATAATGTGCTTATTACTAATAGTAACTTGTTCGCTTAAAGACCTTTTCTAGGATAGGTTTTCACAATATGAACTGCGCTGAAGCTTTCCCTGTCACCCGAAAGTTAATCCTGCAAAGCTGAGTGTCAGTACTCCTGAAAGCACATCATTCTGAGCCGAAATGGAGGGGGGTGGGAAGGACACACGGCCTCTCCAAAATTCAAACCCTCGGAATCCTCCGTGAGTTAACGGGAGAGCAGCCCTGACCCAGTGCACACCTCCCTACAGCAGGGAAGGCCTGCCCAGGCTTTCTGCAGAGCTTGCCCTTAAATTACATGGGATGAAACAGCAAATGGTAGGTGGATAAAATAAGCACCTGCCTCAGATGCCCCTGGCACCTGGAGACTCAGCAGAGTCACGACGTTGCCTTGGGCACCTGAGAGGAGGCAGAGCAGCGGGGGCTGGATAGGCAGCCCTGTGCCACACGCCACGGGGGGCTGAACAAGGCCAGCGAGGCACAGGGATGCTCCCAAGGGCTGCATCCACCCCGTAGCGATGCTCCAAGGAGTTCTGCCCTCCTTGTCAGCAGAAGCTCAGCTTCCAGAGGGACCTGGTGCTGGCCGTGTCGGTCACGGCCCCTCTGTCCCCCTGGCGCCCAGGCTGGCACCCTGATGTTGGTCAGGTGATATGTGTTGCTCAGACCGAGCTAGCAGAAGGTTTCTGCAGAGTTTCCTATCTGGGAGCTTGTGTTATCAAGAGTATTGTTTGAATTCTATGGTAATAGCACTTTTCAGGAAAAGTAATGTGTTACCACTATAAAATTTTACTTGTCTGTCAGATTGAAAAGTCTACTGTGTGGTGAAAGGAAAGAAGAAAGGAAAAAAATTGAACTCCTCTAAAACGGACTTTTTTTTTTTTAATGGACTGATTTTCTGTATCTGCAGAGAGTGAATCAGTGCTCCACTGACAGCCGACTGTGCTATAACTTTCACTAAATAGGCTGGACAATAAATGGAGCCCTTTTTTGCAATATACTGAGTTCTACAGGCTCTGCAGAAGTTGCTAGGAATGTATTCCTTCTCCCCAGGATGTAGTAAATGCTGAATTAGTTTATTTACCTCTCTGGTTTTAATAAATAACTTCTTTGCCAGTTATTTGTGGGTGGGAGAAGATGAGGATATATAAAACAGATCATAATCAGTTCTTTAGTGCATTTTTAATTTTCAGCACAGGCATTCTGCTACAGGAAAAAAGTAATATTAATTCTAAAAGATGAAAAAACAGATTGATAGTATCTCTTTGTAAACATCTATTTCTTGCAGTCACAAACTGTGTATTTTATACTTCCAACATAATCGGAATCTTTTCCCATGTTTTTCTTCAAAGAAAGTCTTGAAAATTTCATCTATCAAAATAAGTTTGCTAAATGCCACAGAGATTATCACATCTGGAGTTGTAAAACAGTCTTAAATGTTAAAATTTAAAGCAATCTGAACCAATCAAAGAACATTAACAAGTAAAACCAAAGTTCAACATTTCAGACCCACTGTGTCTTTTGTGCAGATATATATTTTAACATATAATGCAGTATGTAGAATACATTCAATGATTTTTGAAAAAAAAAATAAAATCTAATTATCTGTTTGAAGAGTTTGTCAGAGTACCAGATAAGGTCGGTCTTCTTTATCTTACTGAAATCTTCTGACCTTTCTGATATTCAGTGTTTTCATTTCTGCACTTTTCTCCTCACACACGGCCTGTCTACAGAATTCTAAATTTTGTCTATAACTCGAGGCAGAGCCTTGCTCAAAAAATAAATTAAGAATACTTTCTATAGAAACACTTTGGTTTCTGGATTGCACATTTCGCTCACCTTGAGCTCCTCAAAAATCATCACTGCAAGGAGCTCAGTGATTCAGTAGCTGTAGGAAGAGAAGGAATTTTTGTGCAGTTGTCCTTCAAAACGCAGAGCACGCCATGACCCGTGCCACTTATTCCCTCTTATCAACAAGTTGTTTTCATTTACTGTTCTCATTTTCTTGTTTTTGCGTTATAAATACCTTCCCGTACCAACTAACAGCACAGAGATGAAAACAGGACTGCAGTTTGTGCCTGATTGGAGAGCTTGGCGTGGGGAGTTGTGAGCTCCAGCTGCAGCCTGGCGCAGCGCGGGACGCGGCTCCCGGCGTCGCAAACGCGCCCTTGGGCACCTCTGTGTCCAGGAGCCTCCCTGCTCCAGTGCCACGGAAAGTGTCACTGGTCTCGTGGCCTGAGCAGTGTAGGGCCTAAGGCTAGTATGGAGTACTCTTGCCAACTCTGAGTTTTGGGTTAAAACATGCCGAAATGCTGAGTATGAAGTGCTTTGGTGCCTTCTCTTGATTGCCTTTGCCTGTGCAGCAAGTTGAAAATAATGTCTGAAAAAAAGACCTGTGGAACTCTGGCCTGGTAGTTCCCCCAGCATTGAGGCTGGCTTTGTTCATTCTTGTTTCAGATTTTCTGAACAGATTCCCTCTGAAGGGTTTGGTTTCTATCTGTTGATAAAATAGGAGACTTTTCTTGTTGACATAATTGCTGTGTCCCCCTTTTTATAAGATGAGAAAACATATTTCAGTGGGTTTGGTCTTACATTCTAAGATGTAGAAAAGCTTGTGCAACAATTGAAACAGCAATAAAATGAAAAATGGGCATGTATTCATAAAGGAGTGGCAAAAGTTATTAACTGTCTTTTTGTTGGCATAGAAATG
This sequence comes from Regulus satrapa, assembly GCA_013396955.1. Classification (NCBI taxonomy): domain Eukaryota; kingdom Metazoa; phylum Chordata; class Aves; order Passeriformes; family Regulidae; genus Regulus; species Regulus satrapa. Next base: position 731,957 of record VWZN01003861.1, read on the forward strand.
CACAGAAAAGCTGAAGAAAATTGGTAGAAACCTTCACTAATTAAAGATTTTTTAGTAGGAGAAGGTCTCTGCTCTGCTTAATTTTTACTTACATCCTGTGGCAATATCTGGCAATAACAGTATTATTGAGAAATATATATTACTATAGCTGTAAGTATGATTAAAGGTTATTAAAAAATAACTGAAAACCCAAGTCAAAAACCCAGTGTGGTCTTCAAAATGATCAGTCACTGTTCCTTGTGGTGTGACACTATGCTGTTCATGTACTTTGTAGTTTATAAATTTGTCCATGGTTTTATTGCCAAATGCCCAAAATTATGAAGTATATGAGATAAAACATATCTAGGGTTCAGAATTTCACCTCCAGTCTCTTAGGACACATGAAGAAAAGAAATTAATTACAAGATGGTTCAACATGCTCAAACTGGATAAACTGGTAATACTGAGTGTCTGAGCATACTGTTGTCATGAGACCGGGAGAGCTGAACCATTTTTCTCAGTAAGAAACAGAACTCAGTTTAGCAAAAAGCTCATTAATTTATTTGTCATTGTTTTGTCTCTCTGGAGTGACTGGAAAACTGTGTGGTGGCATGGGACTTGTACTGTGTAGACAGCACAGAAAGAATTGGGAGTCACTGTTGAAAATTTAGGTGGAGTATTTTCCTTTTTTTATATTGTAAAAACTGTTTTTCTCCTGCTTTATAATGATAGCCAGAGGGTCCAGAGCTTGAACACAATCTGTTTGTTGCATAAGATTTTATCATAGAAAGAGCTAATCCTAGGAGGTCTGTGGGTAGTAGTTTGTTAAAGAAGGCTTCTGGCTGTATGGAGTTAGTACAGAATGATTTGGGGTGTTGTTTGTTGTTAGCCATGTTCACATTGTAGGTGTTTCATACATATGGCTGAGTCTGAAAATCCTCCCTCCTGAGTTTCCCCTCCTTTGGAATGAATGAGCGCTGACTGCTGTTGAGCCCGTAGCCCCACACGCTCAGGGATCCACCAGTCCACTTTGGGGGCCTTAGTGTGAGGAATCAGGCCAGTTCATTTACAAGTAATAATGAAAATGTGCAAGTAGAGTCATCCAAATATTTGTGACTTCAGCTCCAAATGAGCCCTAAATACACTGCAGTAAAAAGACAATTTCTTCTGATTGCAAAACGTAATAAAGGTAAAGAAAAATGCACCACCTTTCCTTTCCTAAAATCTAAAATAAAAGCAATGAGAGAAATTTAAATTCTTCTGTCGGTATTTGTACGCAGAACCTTTTCTCTCCAAATGTTTCTGCCACACTCTTCTTCTTCCTGCTCCATGACAAACCCACAACACCAGGGAGGCTGTGCCGATGTTTCCGATTCGGCCCCGAGCCGCGGCCGGTGGGACACGGCCGCTCTGTCTCACCAGCCTGCCCTGCAGCCCCCGTTCTGTGCATCGCCTGCCACATCCAGGCATTGCAAGCAATTTGGCACTGGGGAAAAATCAGGATTATTCCTGCTGTCCTTGTTTGGATTCAGTATGTTCCTGTTATAAATGATTCTTTCACAAAAGGTTTAGTCTGTGCAGTTTCTAATAGAGATGTCGTGGATGAGTGTGCTTATAATGCACACTGCCTCTTGTCATAGCAAACTTTTAAAGAACTTTTCTGAACATGAATCAATATTTTGTGCTACAGCCAGGATTTAATTGTTCCTAGAGTTGCCTCTGTATGCTGAACACTCAGTTATATAGTCAGTTTTACTTATTTGCAAAATGCTATTCTGGGCATGTCTTAACTAGATAGAAGATTTTTATTTGCTTTCACAACCTGGAGAGACAGGGAGCGAAAGTCATGACATAATTCTAAATATATGAGATGTCATTGCTTAATGAAAGCCTGAAAATGCCACACAAATGTGATTTCCTCCTCTGTTTTGCCGGGAATTATGATCGGTGGAGGCAATCAGGATCAAATTTGAAGTCTAAATCGCGTTCCTATAACTGATACCAAAATGCCCAAATAAAATAATGAAAATGAGAATTCTTTGTCAAATGATGTGCATAGCTAGTTTACTTATACTTGAGTACAGTGAAATTTAAATGGTTGCAGTTTTGGTTTATGGGGGTTTTTTTGTGGTATGGGGTGGGGGTTTTTTGTTTGTTTTGCTGGTTTGTTTGGGGTTGCTTTTTAACCCAAGGATGTATATTAGCTCAAATGTAAATTAATACTAGAAATTTAAAATCTTTACCTACTTCATCAGTCAACATGAAAAAGTGATACGTGTAATAAAAAGTAATGGAAGGGAGTAACCATTGGCTGTATATGAGTAATTGAACAATGTACCTGCTTGGTGAAATTAGGTGAAAAACAAAGAGTTTGGAATTTCTAGGAGTATCCACAGTTGTCTATGTTGAGCTTGTCTCACAGACAGTCAAGTTATGCTAGAGGAAGCCAACAGTTGGTCTGGCAGTGGAGAAATGGTGTGCCCAGAGTAGAGAGGTATCAGTAGACAAATGGGAATCTCCCCTTCTTTTCACCCTGTTGTTTATTAGACTGTCCCTCACTTTCTTCTCTTCCCGTTCTTCCTGCCTCCTGTATCGCTGTCGGGCTGTGAGGGAAGGAGAAATGCTCCCGGAGAACCTGGCTGTGGCTACTACAAGGTTTCCATTCCATAAGTAGTCAGAGATAAGATTAAGTACAGAAATGCCTTTTTTTGGGTGAACTTTGAGAAAGCGGAGTGCCCCCCCAGTGGATCCTAGGGAAAGGAGATGAATAATTAGCATAGCGAGTTGATGGAGGGAAGGTGGGGTGCATACGTGGTGGTTGATAAGAAATGTTTTTATTTGCTGATGCATGTCCGTGGGAGATCTGGTGTCCCTGCTCATGATGTGGAAATGAAATCTGAGATAACCTCTGTTGTACAGCAGATTACAAATGGGAGGTTGGAAGTACGGCATGGTGAAAGGAACACTATCCAGATGGCACCATGGTGACAGGCTTTATATCAAAGACCAGCCGAAACAAAATAAGAGTGGCTAAGAGAGGGTCTCTGAAAACCACTGATGCCTGTTACAGATGTAATGTAAATCTCTCTTTATGGGAAGAATATATTTGCATAAATTCATTGATCAATGATTTTGCTAATCCTGCCGTATTCCAGGCATGTCCTCGCAAATTGATGAACATTTCTATCAGTCCTTGGTCCGGATGCCTAATTGTGTTACATATTTAGAAAGATGGATTTTGCCCTTCCTGTAGCATATGTAGTAGTTGAATGCAGTGCTCATTCTCCTTCCCTGCCCCATTAGGTTGGAGGGATTTTTCCCTTTAAGAATAGCCTGGAGCCATACAGACTGCAGAACTTATCAAGATAAGAGCTGCGGCAGGTTAGAATTATTGGTTTCATGAATCATTGACCAGTATGCTTTTTAAGGAAGCCCAGTGTTAGGGGTTTGAGCCTGGTGCTGCAGTCACTGCTCCAAGAGATTCCAAAGTCAAAACTCCAGGAGATGCGGAGATTTCTGGCCAACCTTCTCTCCCACGATATTAATTGTTTCATTTGCATGCTCTGCTCATCTTGTGACCTGCCCTCCCTCCCCTTTGACTAATACAGTTTCTTCGTCAGTAATATAAAAGATGTAGAACAAGCATTTTGACTGCTGAAAGTCAAATGAATGTGAACGACTTAATCCAGAGGACACTCAGCTGTGTATTTAATGCTGATGTGCAGCTCAACACCTTAACCAAGAGCTGAGCTGAAGACTAGGATGGAATAAAACTCCTTGCTGCTAAAGTTGAGCCGATGACACGCTTCTGGGGGAGCATGACGAGCTCAAGGTGGTTGAGCAGTCATTTTATGCTGTACTCATAGTTTGTATGACTCCCCAAAGCAGCAGGATGACGATGCTCTGGGAGCTGGATGTGGTTCTGTTGGCACCAGTGCAGCCTCTGTGGCTGGGGGGAGGCTGCATGCGTGTGCACCACGGGTTCCTGTGATATCTCTGTCAAATACCCCGGGATGTCCTCAGCCCTCCTGCGACACCATCCAGGCTCCAGAGCTGGTAGTGTCTGAGGGAACTCCTGCTTCCTCTGGGCTCAGTCACAACAGCAAAAAATGATCAATACAAAAAACATTTCAAAACACGGAACTGCTTCCCTTTATTTTATTTTTTTCTGCTCTCAACTAAAGGCATTGTTTGTGACCACTTGGGGGGTAGATGGTCTCTCTCTCTCAGAGGTTGCTTTTGTCCCTCTGTTGTGCTGAGTACAACATAGACAAAGGCTCTGAGCTGTAGCCAGTCTTTGTTCAGGGGAGGACTCAGAAGCCTGGAGAGTATAACTGTGATGGGAGCTCTGTATACCAGGATTGTTCAGCTCCCAGTTGAAGCAAGATGTCAGATATTTTACCTTAAACTGTAACTACAGGGACCAGCATACTACGCATTACATATTACTGGAATTATCCTATATTTTTAGCTAGGACAATAATATTGTGCCTGTAATAAATTTGAAATCAAATCAGTAATAAGTTGATAGTTAGCTTGCAACTGCTTAGAAGTGAAGTAGATAACTATATCTGCACCTGAAAAAATTTAATTGGTAAAACCTTCTTCTGCTTTAAAGATGAAACAGTGTCTTTTTTCTTGCTGTGCGGAAGGTTATGCATCTAATGTAGGTAGATATGTGTGTATATGTGATGATGGGAACATTTTAAAACTAAGGTTACATCAAGAAAAATAATTTTTAAAACTTAAAGGAATGGAATAAGATTAATATAAATTAGATTTTATTTAGCTTATCTAGTTCTGGGCTTAGAAAAAAAAAGATTTAAGAGCTGCTTTTACGATGGAAGTATAAAATAATGTTAAGTCATTTGAAGACAAATAATCACAATTTCTATGTTAATTAAGTTATCATAAATGAAGCAATTTCTTGTTAACTGGTTCAATATTTTTGAAGCAGCATTACATTTCTTTCATTTCTATTTTGGGGTGACTAATCTGAATGCATTGCTTTAAGTCTTTACAACTGATGGATGGCCACGCTTGGGATATCTGCACATCCTTAGAAGCAAATCTAAAAATGCTCTAAGGCCATCCAGAAACCTTTGTCATGGTGTACCACGTTGCTCCCATGTTTTAGAGAAAATAGCTTGGCCGGTTGAAAAAGCATGAATTGTCTACATAAAGCCATTGACGGAAACGACGTTCAGTTGTGCCATTAACTTTTTAAGATTGCTTGCATCCCCCTTGTCTTCTCAGCACTGGGTGGGGTGAGGCTTCTTGGTCTGCAAGCACCAGACCGTCACTCGGAGCGGGTTTTGTTTGAGGGTAAAGAGGAGAGAACACAGTGGAAGCCAGGCTGGTGGCTGTGCTGGAGGGGTGAAGCAGCACAGACTGGGCAAGGTCTCTGTTCGCCACTAGAATCTTGGGTGGTGTCTGACACCAGCAGGGCTTTGCTGGGAGAAGGGAGTGTGGGGCAGCATCCCTGGTGCGTGGCTCCCAGGCTGGACGTGGCTGCTGCGATCGATAAATTGCCGCAATGCAGCACCTCTGCGACGGCGCCTTGGAGGCCGCGAGGAGCCCCCGTTGGTGCAGGAGGCGGTTGCGGGCTGGGCGGGCTCTGGGGAGGGGGAGCCCACGCCGCAGCACCCACGCTTCCTACTGGCTCCTTGGGCAATTCCAGTGGTGTCTTAAAAGGGTTGGGTCCGTCTCGTCTGCGAGACATCCCATCCTCCTGTCCACGGGAAGGGCGTTAGGAGCCAGGTGAGCCGCTCCAGCCGAAACGGGTAGGACAGACCCTCCACAATGGCAGGTATATTTTATTTTGGGTGCATGCAGAGAAACAGCCGTGTGTGGAGAACAGTTGATTCCTTTTATTTAGCTACAGCTCGCGCTTGTAGAATATTCCTGAACAGATCATGGGTGCGTCGAATATTTCCTGTGTATGTTTTGTTTCGCACTTTTTCACTCTGTGTTCTGGAGGCAGATGAAACACTGTGAGTATTTGCTATTCAGATTGTTACGTTTTTTTACGCGTATTGCATGAATATAAGCGGGTATTGCTGCTTCTCATGGGCAGGTGGAGTTGGGGAAGAAACGTAAAAATTGGAAAGATAGGCATTTTTAGACATACTGACCTTTTTCTTGTGTGATACACACAAGCACTGTCTAATGCCTTATTAAAATAAAATCCTGATGGAAAGCAGATCCCTTTCCAGCTTCACCAAGAACTGTAATTGCCCTTGTCTAGAAACTACGTGTAGTCTTTGTTGTTTCGAAGTATTTCTTTCCTCTATAAATGTAACTTACCCTTTAACAACTGCTTATACATGGAAGTCTAAACTCACAGAGTATGTGTATCGCACATTCCCTATTTCATTCATGTGGGTTTGTATTAGCCTGCATTTTTGCTTCAATTTCCAGCATGGAGGAATTGCACATAGGGGCATCACATACCGTTAGAATATAAAATTATTCCACAAATAATAGTCTCGGTCTCTTGCACTTTGGGGAGTTAATTTCAGCAGTTAAGATGAAGCGTTCTCTCTTTAAAAGATTTACTTGTTTTCATCCTCTGGTGTCCAGAGCTAGGAATTGCCCGTGTGGTTCTGTGCCGCACCATGGCCATTGTCCTCTGGCTGGAGCTATGGAAGATCTCTTCCTGCTGCTCTCTCCCAGTGGGAATGCCAATGGCCTCGGGAGCTGAGGGGCAGCTGAGACACCAAAATCAGAGTGGCTGCTCTGGCCAGAGCAACCAGGGGTGTTACTTTGCCTGTGGGAGCTGCTGGTTCTGCTTTGGAGAAAATTGAAGCCAGGGATTCTGGCAGCCCCCTCTGCGTATTCCCATCGCCGCGTCTTTCAAGGCGTTGGTAGAACCTTTTACACCGACTCTTGGCCAAGCTGGCAGCAGTGCCACGTCACTCTGGGGCTGGTGGCTCGTCCCTCTTTGTTCCCAGCGGGCCCCGCAGTCCCGCAGGCGCTGCCGCATTGCGGCACTGAGGCGGCCACGGGCTGGCACGGTGACCATCCCAAGGAGACTGAATACTGCCACAGAGCACCGGTGATGGGCACACAAGTCCATTTTTGTCACTTTCCCTACCTCAGAGAAGGCAACTAATTAGTGTCTGCCCCTCGGAATGGCTTTTGTGTTGGTGGTGCGTTGCTCGGAGGAGTATGGAAGGCGCCGTTCATGGGGGAAGGCTGTAAGAGTGGAGGATTTTGCTGTAAAGCTGTGGCACGAAGGCTGCAGTGTACTCAGGACAGGACCAGTTGAAACAGGGCTTTGGAGGATGATGCCGTTCCTTTCTGATCCAGTGTTAATCAGTTTCTTTAGAAGGTCTTTTGGTGAAGTCCTTTAAGGAAATAGGAACTCAGCTGACTGAATGCTGAAACATACTGCCTTAGAAATCATCATTAAAAGCCATCCGCCTGAACAAATGATCAAAGTTGCTTGCCCCTTTCAAATTTTGGAGTCAAACCGTGTTCGTTTGAATTGGATTATGTTTATAAAGGTGTTTCAGCTTCAGAAAGGACTAACCTGAAACAACTCTTTAGGCAGGGACTGAGAAACTGGATTTTTTTTCTGAGAAGCTGATGGAACAAATTTAAGGTTTATATAATCTGATTCCGTGTTGTTGATTCTTTTTCATCTTTTCCATAAATTCACTCTGGTAAGCTCTCAGACCTCTGTATGCATTGAGAACCCAGTCCCGTTTCCATTGATTTTTGTCAGGAGCAGCACAGAATCCATAAAACACAGTTTCTAACATGTGTGCAGTTGGGTCACACCAAAAGCCATGTTTGGTATGAGAGATCTCTGTATAACCTTAAAAAAAACCCAAACCCAACTCTACTTAACAACGAATTTATATTAAAGTGAAATAATTGTATTGTAAGTTTATTGTAATGATTCACTGAACGAGGTTTTCAAATGTATCTACTAATTTAGGGGAATTTAAATGGAATCCAATTATATTTTTGATTTCTGTAATTCCTGCAAAAATCTGTGCTTAAATACATGGATTGCAGGGGCCAGATTTTCTCTGCTGAAATCAGCAATGGGATTTGCTCTGACTTCAGCAGACGTTGGTCTGGGTATTATGACAATTGGACTCGTTCCCAGTGGTTCTAGGCAATAATATCAGCCCTGAAATTTAGTACCATAGAGAAACATCAAAACCACCCTAATGATGCAAAAGATTTACTCAGTGTTCACAGAAATACTTTTATTTCTTTTAGTCCAAATCAAAATTCTGGATGTAACTGGGACTAGAGCCACAGCAGGCATTCCCAATACAGTGTACTGGAAATTGTGTAGCCTTTGGGCAAAGACCTGAGAAAATTTACTGGTTGAAAAATAAAAAGGAAAGCCAATGTTTCATTTGCTATTTTTGAGTTTAGAACAAAAACTCTTTGGAGAATCCTTCATTCAAAAATAAAACTGTGGCAGAATGATTTCAGCCTGCATTCTCTTCACCAACGCTTTTATATTTTAATTCAGGCTGAATGGAATTTGTATCTTCTGACTGGAATAAAGTGCCATGTAAAAGATTGAAAAGCTGATTGAAACTTCTCTAAAAAGCTTTTTCAACTCTCACTAGGCATAACTGTTAGAAAGAATTGGGAGAGGCAACTGTTGCATGTATTTTGTGCAGCTGATAGAGGTGATTTGATTGTGTGGGAAAACAGCAATGCCTTTCTGGAGAAAGAGCAGCTTCCTCTAGGGGAAGCAATAAGATATTTCATGTAAGACCACATGAATGACATTCTTGATTTAACATCTAACAAAGTACACAATCTAAATTTGTATCCACTTTCTCTGTATAAACTTTATTATGGTGGGTTTTTTTAACTTATCCTGTTCTCTGTTTTATCTTGGTTTGGAATATTGTATTTATTTGTGTGTTGGCATAAGGCATAATGATATGCATATGCATATCTAACATAAATTCATGGCTAAAGGTAACACCAGAAAGGTTTGGCCAGACATCATCAAAATCCTTAATTTTGCTCATGCTTGATTTTTTTCCAGACTCTTGCCCGTTTCCACTGACTCCTAGTCCCAATCCCTCTACCTGGATAGCTTGCCCAACATCTTCTTGCTGCAAGTCTTCTTTTTCCCTCCCCCCTGCTCTTAACCTCAGCTTGCCCATCCCAGAGACTCCAGCCAGAGCACAGCCAGACTCCAGGGACAATTAATGCAGTAATTACAGGATTTAAGTTAATACGCCCTCCAGGTATCACTGTGGGCAAATCTGAGCATCCTGGTTCTTTTCAGGTGACAAAACATGCGTTTTAACCAAAGAATCTGCTATTATAATAACTCAATTTCCCTAAAGCCTGATGTTTTTGAAAGGAATCTCACTCCTTCAAGGGAAAAAAAATATGAATTAAACATCTGGCCTTTATAACACACTTAGATAGTTAAAATCTGACAGTTATATGCAAATTAAAATTAGCCACAGAATGGAAAGAACCAGGCAATTGTAGCAGTAAACGCTGTTGGCAATTTTGTGCAAAATTCTGTGCTAAGCTTATTTACTTTATTTTTTCCACACGTATCTAAAACAAAGATTTTCTTACCTCTGTATCCTTGAGATATTAATGTTTCTGATGTCAGCTTCCCAAGTTAACAATGCTGGAGCCTCTCACGTTGCCATGATGAGAACGTTTGTGAACACATTGTCAAAAGACTAATACTAGGACAGAAACCCCTAATTGGCAACCAGTTATTTTTATTTCAGTGGCTTCTTCGTGTCACCTGGAGACTATTTAGACCATTATTTGCCTGGGCTAACGTTGTGTTTAAAAATAGCACTTGTCTGGTGCCAACTCATTTTAGAGTTGGGTACAAATATTGAGACAAACCCCCAGCTGTTCTTGCTTGTGCTGCTAATTTGAGGTGTCAGCTCAGAGCTCTGCTGCTCCATGTCAGTGAATAAGGCCCCTTGTGAGATCATTATGTTTTCTAACAGTGCCGAGTAACGGATTAATCAGTGCAGCATCAGTTGCTTTCATTATCTGCCCACATGGTAGTTGTGGGTTTTAACTTAAACAGTCTGTGGTGAGATCAAGGAATTGATTGCAAGAGGCACTCGGGGCTCACCACAACTCAGAGGAGATGCAGTTGAGTTTGGGCATTGCCTAACAGGCAAACCTTGGATACCTTCAAAGTCGAGGGTGACTGTACTCAGTACTGAGGGATGGAGTGCCAAAGCCACTTTGCTTTTTCATCAGAGGCCGTAAGAAAGAGCAAATATTTAATTCAATGCAAATCCTCCTGACCTGTGTGAAAAATAGCTTTTTACAGCTACTGGAAATACAGCTCCTTTTGCCCTGCAATCTGAAAGTTAATTACAAACATTAATTACGGCAGCGTGTGAAGCACAAGTCTTGGGTTTATTACTAAATATAGATTTAGATTCACTTTTTGGAATTTCTGCTGTTAGTTTTATTGGGTGCTGTATGAGGGCTAGAGGGGCTCAGAAGTTGTCATCTGCTGTCCCTCCCTAGGCCTGTCGAATCCAATGCCATTCCTGACAGGGATTCATTTAGTATTTTATTACAGCTTCCCTACCGATGGCTGCACACTCTGTTAACAGCTCTTTTCTCTATTTTTCCATGCTTATTGTAAGAAACATTTTCCCTATACCTAATGAAAATCCCGCTTTCTGAAATTTAAACTGTTACTGCTTTACTTAACCCCTGTATGAATACAAGGAGCAGAGGATGTCTTTTTCCTTTGCAGTGGCATTTTATGTAGTTCAGTGGAGGCTTAAAAGGAAGTGATGTGAATCTGCTAACACAGAGGTCTAAGGTAATGGCACTGTTACTGCTAAATTATGCTGCTGGTGCAGCTCCCAAATTCATGTTTCGTCTCTATTTCAGACAGACCCTGAGATCCTCCTTTTATGTGCATAAATACTGCTGGTGATGTCTAATCTTGCAGAGGATCAACAGTTCCAGAGATTCCTTCCCTTTTATTTACCAACACTACATACACAGGCATCCTCCAAAGCTCAGAGGTCTGCAAGTTGTGTTTCTGGCACTGCCAGGGACAGAGTAGTGTTACCTTGTGAGCTCACTGGCAACTTAGCCAGAGCTGTTTGTTCAGCTGCCTTTTTTTTTGCTTTTTTGGGGTTTTTTTTTGCCTCACTTCACCCACTTCTGAATAGAAGAGTAACATCATGAAAAAAAAAAAATTAGCACGAGAGGCTTAATTATGCTTGGAGATGCCTTGGTTAAGTCTGAATGAATTTCCTGCTCTCATTTAGTGGATGTATAGCTGCACTGGGGATAGGAGCTGGGAGCCATGGCAGTGGTGGGAGAAGCAGTAATGGGGGAGTACGACAGTAATTCACTCCTGGGAACGTTCCCAGCCTGCAGACACACCATTTGTAGCTCTCCATTGCATGCACATGGATAATCATCTTGCATTAGGCCCAATTACATGGTGTTATGGACACACAACACGGGGATTACACACCCAGCCAGGAGCACCCCATGACAGAGCAGGGGGGTAATTGGAGGAGACAGAAGGAAGTGTTGGTTGTTAGTGCTGCCAGTGCTGCAGGGCCTGGCACAGCTCAGCCCCACCAGCCTGCTCCCCTTTGCTTCCCTGCTCCATTTCAGTGTCTCACTTTCAAAACCCAGGTTTATCACGGGGGGGAGGGAACTCAGCACCACCTTTTCACAGTGCGTTGAGAGAGCTTTGAGTGGGAAAGGGAACTGAACGTCTTCGTTCAACTTAGAGTGAAGCCCACAGACACGTGGGAGCCTCTGCTGCCACAGTAGGGCTGGAGTTTGTAGGATTCCTGATACCAATCCTGTGTGTTAGACACCTGTAAAAAATCTACACTGCCCAAACACAAAAGGCATTCAAAACCAGCAATAATCTCGTACATGAGCTGGTGCCTTTGCAGATCTGCTGCTCCATTTACCAATCAGTGTATGGGTCTGAGTTTTTCTTTCTAATTGGGAATTTTGCAAATGTTGTGGTGTCCTGTATTCAGCCAAATATAACATGTAACATTCAGCCTGGTGTGGGTCAAAAACCCAAATGGCCAGCACAGCAGGCCTCTAGAAAATAGGGGAGATGCTTATTAAGCCTTTGGGGAAAGTGTTTTTCCATTTTGAATTCAGTTTGAATTAAAATTTCTCAGTTTGATTAGCTGCTTTGCTAATCAGCTGCAGATGTGGAATGGGAAGGAAACCAGTCCCTGTTACTGACAAGTAGCAAAGGGCATCTTCAGCATCCCACAGGTTGTCCCCTGCCCCTTTCACTTCTTCAGCCTAAAACAAGAAGTATCACTGTGGCTATTGCACTGTACTGATGCACATTATGGAAATGCCATGTACTCAGAAAAAAATTGACATCTGCATAGGTGGGAGTTTTTCCCCTTTTTTCAAGGATACCAGAATTTTTTTTTAAAATGGGATGTAGCAGGTGGTGTTGTCATCAGTGTTGTGTGTTAAACAAAAAAAAACAACCCTCCCATGGAAAACATTAGGACAGTCACTTTTTATTAAATAGTTAATGCTTCAGATATTTCTATTGTGTTATGTAACATTTTCTGTTAGAGGAGATCCTTTTGGTACTAAACCAGATTAGAACACATGGATACATTGTCATGAAAGTATGATTTCAGATTAAAAAGTGAATTAAAAAGTATTCTGATGTTTCTTATATGCTCTTAATTATATTAGTTGAATCCTAAGTAAGGGAAGCAAAATCTCTGGGTAGTCTGTGATTTACAGAATTGAGATTGAATACTGAACTCACAGCCTGGGATTTCTGCTCTCTGAATTAGTCCAATGGACCTGTAAGGGTCCTTAGAGTTTGAGTTTTTAAAATAAAATACTTGTATTATTAGTAGGTAGTTTTAAGTAGTTTTCTTCTTTCTCAAGGACTCTGCCATAAAACTTGTTTGATTTCTTCTACAATTAGGGGTACTGGTTTCTTCTGACTCTAATCTGTCCTATGCAAGGTGGAGAAGGGTGTAAAGGATAATCCATAAATATTATTGAATAAACCACAGACATACTATTCATTTCTGCAGGTTAGTGATTTTAATGTATTTACATTCAGTCTGGAATTACCAGCTCTGTGTTAGGGAACTGCAGTGGTGTTCATGGATTTGAAGCAAGTCAGAAGAGAACAAAACTGCATGGAATTAAATTTGCACCAAAAGTTTGAGGAAGGAGATAAGCACTTGTTTTCAAATCGTGAACAGGACTGCAGACTGAGCACTCTTTCCTTTAGGAAAATTCTGATTAGTAGGGGCTATAATTCAGCTTTATTTCTCCAAAGGAGGAAGGCAGCTCCTTGTGTGCTGTAGCCAGTTTGGGCCCCTGGCGGAGCAGCTCCTCTGGGGCTGTAAATTGGAGTCAGTGGGACTGTGGCAGTTCACAGTGGTGGAGGCTGTGCCACCTCAGAGACTGCTGATCTCACGTTATGCATCTTCCAAGCAGTCCTTGGAGGATCCTCAGGGCTGCTGCAGTCTGCTTCTGCTTACCCTGCAAGATGTGACAAGGATCACAGCCCAAGGTGGGAAGTTGGCTGGCATAAATAATACTGTCTATAACCCCAGTTTCCTGAGTCAGCATTTTGGGTGTGAATAGTTTACAGGGAGAGGACTTCTAAATGAGAGGACAGTGCTTTTTCAAGGGACATGTTTGGCTCTGGAAGAGGTAGGAGGTTTAAGGCTGAGGACCACTCAGTGTCCCCATATGATGTTGGAGAAGTCAGAAGATTCTGGAACTCCTATTTCTCACAGCTTCCTGGTATTTACGAATCGCTTTCTATGGATTTGAATTTTGGCTGGATCGATGTGAGGTTGGGACCTTGGAGCAGCCAGCAGACACCTGGAGCACCATTTATTTTTTCCCTTCTTGTACTAAAAATGCTGCTGTGTTGTGTATTCATCCCTGTCAGAACATCTCTTAAAAAAAACCCAAAAACATTGCTGGGAAGGAATCATGTGCATGATGGAAAGCTTTGCAGGACGTCTCTAGAGCACACAAATGTTCCCATTCCAGAGTTGCCCCTGCCTGGGAGCTGAGTGCTGTGTGGCCAGAGCAGCAGGGTTAAATTCCTGCAGCTCCAGCTGGGCTGTAGTGCAGACAGTTCACTGGCAATTAGTGCCCTTTGCAGTGTTTGGCCTCCTCTGTTCTGAAATAATTGCTGTTATCATAGATGTTTTATTGCCTTCATTATGGTTAACATTTAAATATCAATGAAATAGTATTCTACTAAGTTATCTGTGCAGTAGCTGTCTGCTAGAGTCATCCCTGAAATTTGTGTTTAAGGAGAATATTAATTCAGCACTGATTTAGGATTCTTAGAAGGAGGGTTATATATTTGTCAATGAACTATAGGAAACCTTTGTTTGTTTGAATATAAGCAAGTATTTGAAACCTCTGCAAAACCTGGGCCACTCTCATTTGATATCTTGTGAGCAGAAATGCTGTGTGATTGGAATAGTGCTTAGTCTGTTAAACAGAAATATTTTAAGAACTTTTAAAATATTTTTGAATCATCAAGTCAGACAGTAACGGGTGACCTTTCTGCATGAGAGGAATTGCACTGGGAGACAGGGATGTGTTCTCTGCCCTCAGTGCAGAAGGAAGCTCACTGTCACAGCCTGTTCTGCCTGAATCCAATCCAAATACTTTAGAAATCAATAGAAAAATCTCTCTCGAATTCCTATGGCCTCCATTGACTCCTGTGGTGCCATATGTGACTGATTCAGACATCAGCTACGTCTGTGATTTAATGTTTGTGAGCTTACTTTACATGTGGCTTTTATTTATCACTCCATACCTAAAATCTTCCATCTGAGTACATAACTCATTTTAAAGTAACAGGCAACTAAGGCAGAGGGTTGCCTCAGAATTGTATTTTTATGTTTACAGGAAAAGAAATGGTGGTGCAATTAGAAATTCCATTTCTGAGCCCACTTGGAACTTCCCAACACGTAAAGAGCAAACACACATAGATATACTGAAGGGTGGGTGTGTTGATGCACTCTCAGTGGGTTTGTTCACTTTCTGAAATTGTTGTTCAGGCTTGCTTTTGCCTCATTGCCCACAAAAAGCCTTTGGTTACATCACTGGGTAAATAAGGTAATGGAGCACTAGCAATTGTATGACAGAGAGCTTCATTTTGCACCCTATAATCTTCCCCAGCAGACGTGAGTTGTGGCTGTGACCTTGGCAGGGACTGAGGCAGAGCTTCCAGCCCTGCAGGTGAGCACTGGTGCTCAGGGTGCTCGCTGCCAGCACTGCAGCCACAGCTCAGCAGAGCCCTGCGGGCTGGGAGGCACAGCTGCCACAGGGGCTGGCAGCTCCGAGAGCTCACTTCCAGCTCTCCTGCTGAAGCTGACAGTGTTTCTCTTCATCTTGCCCTTTAAATTTATTATAGTAGGCTGCCTTTGAGTCCTTGTATATTGAGAACCTGAATCCACAAACTCAGTGGTTTGTACACCCCTTGGTCCCAATACTTGGCTGTGTGTTTCTTGTCCAATTTTTAACATCTTTATGTTTTCCAGAGGATCTGGAATGAATACTACATGTTATACTATAAGTTATCATGTGCTAAGACTGACAGCTCTTATCAGCCTGGTGTGTGAACGTGTGTGACTTGACTGATACAGATCTCTGGCAGCAGATCTCACATGCAGATTCCAGATTTTCCAAACTGCTTTTACTGACATAACTCTCTCTGCTCACAGATTTGGAAAGGAAGGGCAATTTTGCTCTGTTGGTGCAGTTTTCTGTCATGGGTATGTCAACCTCCAAGCTGGCTGCAGATTGCCAGTGCATCCATCTGGTGCAGCGCTGTGCTGGAATAGCAGCTCTCATCCTGCTGAGTGCTTGGGTGCTGTCCTGCCAGGAGGCAGCACAGCAGCAAAACAAGCTGCCCGTGTCAGAGCTGCTCCCACCCTGCTCCTGAGTGTGCTTGTGCACAGCCAGGGTACCCTGCAACCTCCTGGCTTTGCCTCTGTGTGTGTGTGTGTGTGTGTGTGTGTCTTCCTGTGTACCCAAAATCGAGTCTTAATAGGGTAAAATCTAATTAGCTGTAATCTGCTGATGTTTTTGATGATGGCTCTGCCAAGGGATTTCTAGGCAGAATTATAGAAATGGTTTTTGAATTGGCAGATGACCAAGACAGAGAGTTAACTCCTGGAAGATTTTCTAGAACTTTTGGTTAAATGTCCTGTATAAATACATGACATTGGAATAGCTAAGTAGTTCAGGGAAGGATGACGTGCTGTTAGGTGGCTTCAGCAGGTATTTCTGTGTTCTTCAGCACGTACATAAACACACAGAAGCAGTGTCTTCTGCCAAAGTGACCCTGTGGAATTCTGTGCCCCCTGCAGAAAGTAGAGGTTGTTCCCTGCCCTGGTGCAGTGGACACCACATGGTTCAAACAGGCAGTGGCAGGACTGGCCAGGCCGGGACACTGAGTGGTCACCAGCCCTGTCCATTCTCATGACAAACCAGGCCCCTGTATTTACAGTTTTGGTGCACTTGCAGCATGGCAATTATGCCCTGTTGAAGTGCCTTCCATTTCCTGTGCTATCTTGATAAACTTTATAGCTTCTAATTTGCTGGAGAGTCATTGATATAATTAGGAGCTACACAAATGGGAGCAGCACACTGAGCTGATGGTAATCTCAGTTCATTCTTCCTGAGAAGCTCTAAGGGGGTCCCTCCAGCAGCTGAGATTTTAGGCTCTGTTTTGACAGAGCAGCAGCAATCCTTCTGTGCCTGGGCCACGACATGCTTTATTACAGGCTGCTCCACTCCCCATATATTTTTTCCTGAGGAAAGGGAGCCCATCCATCCGTGTGTTTCCGAGGAGCAATGGGAGCTGTCTGTCCGTGTCAGTGGGCTGTGCTAACGAGGCTGTGAGAGCCAACAGCTCTCTTTTGGTCACAGTACTTCAAAGTCCTTTAAATTGCCTTTAAATGCTGTGCCCAAATCCGATGCCCCCCACTCAGGCTGGGTTTTCAAACAAAGTGGCAGCTGAACAGACAGGCCTGGATCTGTTCCAGTAGTTGATGAAAACTCATCTTCTGTGCCCCTCGTTACCCAGATGTTGCAAACTGTGACCTCCAGCCATCCTGAGGCTGCTCTTGGTTGCTTTCCCAGAGCAGTATCTTTCATGGTGTGTCACAAATTGTACAGCTATCGGGGACTGAGTCTTGCTGCTCGCCAAGAATTTTAACAGGTTGTTTCTGTAAATAGCGTGTTGGTGATGATATGGAAATAATTAATCAACCTATTATTCTCTCTTTCTATTTTTTCTCTCCTAACAGTACTCTCAACAACAACAACATCACCCGCATTCCTGTTACCAGCTTCAATCACATGCCAAAGATCAGGACCCTGTGAGTAGGATCTTCTCATATTGTAATACAATCCCAATGCTGTAAGCCAACTTGTTTGCTATTTTTCATCAGTGATAATCTCATTTCAGTCCTTCGGGCTGCCTCAGGAGCCTGGTGCCCACAGAGCCCTGAGTGCCTGTTCTGGACCTGTCCAGCATTAAGAGTCAGTTTTATCAAGATTTTGAATTTACCCAGAAAATAAATTGGTGCTTTTTTTTCCCTCCTCCCATGGGAAAATCGGTCATGTGAAATGTGTTCCAAGCTGGAGCATCAGCAAGATCCTAAAAAATGCTCAGATGGATCAAATTATTGAATTTTGTTAATATCCTGTATTTAAATCCCATTTATTCTTTTCAAGCTCAAAATACTAATTTTTGAAACAAGGCATTTTTAAGGAACGTGAAAGAAGCATCTTTCCAGATACTTTCTGAAACAAAATGTCACTTATTCTGATGGTTGGGGTTTTTTTATAAAAGCTTCTCTTATATCAAATCCATTTGTTTATGAGCTGCATGCCATTGCACTGGAAAACCACTGTTCTTTAGTAGATCAAAATACAAAGACAGTGAAATTAGACTAAGCATTTGTATAATTTAGCCATAGCCTACCAAAAACGTTTCCTTAAGTAGATTATTTCTTTAAATTCCTTTAGGGAATACACAGCTTCAGGAAAAGTCACATCTAAACAAAGCATCCCTGTTTTTCTTCCAGATTCTCAAACTCATCCAAGATGTAATTAATTCTAAAGGCAAGGAAAAGGAAATAGTAGCTAGCCTGAAAATTTTCTGTGCCACTGAAAAAATACAATACTTCAAGGATGCTATGCATGCATGTGTAAAATCATATTAAATAAATCAGAACTGAAGAAAAACGGCTCTTACTTATGTCAATCTCTGTAAGATAACCTCTCACTTAAATTTGCATTCTTCGTCAAATGATGACATTATTAGATCTTAATGTAAGTAATTAAATGGAAATGAGATGTTTGTCTTTTAGAAGAGAATGGCTAAAGGAGATAAAGGTGTAGAGTTAAGGCTCCTGGAGTTTTGCCTTTCCTTATTCAGTCACAGTGGTCCAGAAAATTTGCCTGGCTTTTCCAGATTAGCCAGTCTTGTCTGTTAGCAGGGCTCAGTGCCTTCAGTGCCTTCTGCCATTTTCCTTTTAGTTTAATTTCAGAGATGGCTTTGTATATAGCTCCCTGGAGACTTACACTGACTAATCCCCCTCTGCTGTAATTAAGGGGGAAAAAAGAAAAGAAAAAAAAGGGAAGGAAGTCATAAACAGGATTTATAAAGGGAAGCTTTTCTATTGAATTCTGAGAGACACATTTTATAGAACATGAATGCTGCCCCACTCTAAAAGGATTTGGTGGAAATTTAATTTAGGGTCTATGCATAAAAGGGCAACTTTAGCAAACCTCCATTTGTATTCATTCATCTGATGTTCTGTAAAGTCAGTTTCATCAATATCAAATGACAGGTTTCAGTCTGCAAAGAGTGCCAGATAATACACAACACCTTTGGCAGGTTTGATTTGTATAATGATACTGTTTGGGGGAAGATGTTAATATTCTCTAGAGTTTTCTTATTGGAAATGGGTCATGAATGATGCTCCTCCACAGTTTGGTGAGTTTGCTCTTTTAAATGGTCATCAGTGTATCCACCTTCTCAAATATCCTCACATTTTGATGTGATTTTCTTGGAAGTTCTTTGTAGGAAATCCCTGATCTGAATGTTCCTTAAATAGGGATGAGCCCTTTTTCCAATCAGCTGATGCCCAGTGCAGTGTGGGCAGTGTTTCCCTTTGTGTCTCTTACACTCTGCTGAGATCCATTAGCAGGACATTTGGGGATGCTCCTGCTGCAGCTACTGTGCTCTGATGGGTCTGTGAATAAACAGCTTTTCTTCATGGCTCTCAAAACAATCTGGCTATTGTAGAATGGAGAAGAAAATATAAAAAGTATATTAACCTTCAACATGAGCACTCAGGAGAAAGAAAAGAAAGGGTAAAATGCCAAGAAGTTTTGAAGCATTTGAAGCACTGAAGAATTCTTTACTAAAATCAGTTTTTCTGTGCTAAGATTTTTTTAGTTAACTGTCTTTTCTGTTCTTAAGTTTCATTGATTTTTAGCCTTGATTGGAAGTGACAGGAATTAGTTTTTATTGATCTGCTTTCCTTTGCTTGAAACAGCTTTATTTATGATAAAGCATTTTCCCTCTGCCTATTTGCTTAATGGTAAGTTAATGGTTGTCTCTACATCTGTGAATTACTGCTGAGACAGGTAATTACATAATTTCTTTAAATTTTTTTTATTTAAGGTTAAACTGAAAATGTTCAAAAGCACTTCAGTGTTTTTTGTGTTCTCAGGGAATTGGTTTAAAATGCTTTTGAAGTACTCTGGAAAGACTTCTTGATGCTGTATTTATTAATATAATTATAAACAATATATTTGGATAGGCTGCTTTGTTAAGATAGGGTCTCTTAATGAACTCCTCTCCAAAGCAAACCATGGAGTGGCTGTGCCAAAAGACTTGAGATGATGACAAGGAGGGCTCTGCTGAGGCAGAGAGAGCTGCTGGTTTGCACTGCTGAAACAGGAGCCCCCCAAAACCCAGAGAAATCAACTCAGTGAGGGGGAAAATCCAGCTCACAGAACTGGAAAACTGCCTAACCCTAACCCTTTTGTGAAACTGCTTTTCTCACTCGTGTCTGCAGACAGGGGGCAGGGAATGGCATGGGATGAGCTCAGTTCCAGAAGGGAGGTGATCCTCAGTATTGTTTTTGACTGCTGTAGTGGGAAGGATGAGACTCTGAGGACTTAAATAAAACACTGAATCTCTTAGGTTACAACAAATTCTTACTTAGAATGATTTCTGGCTAGATGATATTTATGTATTTATTTATTCTTCAAGGAAAAGGCACATTAATGGTTCATATGGAAATCTTACTGCAGCCTCAACTAACGAGCTTCGCAATCCCTAAACTCAAGGTATTCTAGCCATCCTTGTAGCACAATTACATTTTACAGTACTCCCAGGAGATTAGTGCTTTCCATCTCTAGAGGATAAACTCTCAGTTCCAGATTTGTGAGGGGTTTTTTATCTTTATTGTGGCTGTCCACCCCAGACATACAAATCTGGGGACTGTCAGGCCGGGCGCCACTGCTGAGCTAAGCTGCTGCTGTGCTGTAAGGGCAGCTCACAGACAGACATTTCATTTCTTTGGAGGATGGACAAGGCTAAATCTGGTGCACACCGATTGTGTGCCTGTAATATTAGTGAATCATGCTTTATCTAACCATTTCTGACAGGATTTTTAATCTGGTCCATCATTTCATTTGATGCAACACTGCAAATGCATGAGTCATTACAGGAATGAAATAATTAATGTCCTAGACTTTTGTTTTGACCTAAAGTTTGGTGGCTATTTAAATGACCAGGTTTATTCTGTGAACATGTCATCATTTTGCAGATGTGATAATGATTCTCCAAGTCCCTGGTGCCAGGCAGGGGGCTGGATCTTTCATGAGCTGAAAATTCTTGTGTAGCTCCTTTATACTTGTGCTAAATTACTGCAGGAGAAAGAGCGTTGATGAATTTGTACAGGCAACACAGGAAAAGCAATGGTATCAGTAGCCTCTGAAGTTTTATTTTGCCTGTCTTTTCTGAGGATGTTTGAAGTTGGAAGGGATCCATAAGAGTCATCATGTCTAAGTCTTCAGTGAATAGCCCATACAGGGATCAGACCCACAACCTTGGTGTTATTAACACCATGCTCCAACCAGCAGAGCTAATTTGGAGGGCTTCTCTCTCTCCACCTGTCCCCAAAAGATGGAGAAGAGGGAAGAATCACTCATCCTGTTCTTCAGCCTGGTCCTCATGTTTAAGGAGCCATTCACTCAGAGATACCACATCCATTCTGTTCTTGCTGACATGAAATCACAAAGTGATTACGTGGCGCGATCTTAAATTCGGCATATTTTTCTGTCTAGAATGGCCAGCTGTAGGTGGATCATCACTGAACTTAATTTTTTGAAAGCATTACAAATAAAAGCACAAATTTATACCTCACCTTTGTACAATATCCCATGGCAACGAAGGCAGCCAAGCCCTGACTCATCTGTAAGCAAGAACCTGCACTGAAACGGCAGCGGAGAGCGGGGCAGGCTCGGGGTTGATGGCTCTCTTGGTGGGCTTGGGTTGAAAAGCCCCCAGTAACCCTGGGTTTGCTGTGTGTTTTGCAGGCGGCTCCACTCCAACTTCCTGCACTGTGACTGCCACCTGGCCTGGCTGTCGGACTGGCTGCGCCAGCGCCGCACCATCGGCCAGTTCACCTTCTGCCTGGCGCCCGTCGGCCTGCGCGGCTTCCTCGTGGCAGAGGTGCAGAAGAAGGACTTTGTCTGCTCTGGTAATGGTGCCAGTTCCTCCTTTATCCATCTCATATCACTGTTCCCATTAAAAAGGCGGCGTGGAAAATGGCTGTGTTGTGTTTGAATGCAAACAACCACAGTCCTGTTTGTTTTTGTCGTCGCTAAACTGTGTGGGAGGAGATCAAATTGTTGTTTTTTTCAGCTTTGTGAGAATTATTGGATTCCAGTTAACAGTTTGGTTCTCAAATTGCTTCTTCTGCTTTAACATTGCCAATGATATCAACATAAGAAATCAATTAAGTGTGGATAATTTGGTATTTCTCAAGGGAAGAGCTCTACAGCTGACTGGAATACAAAAGAAAGGAAATAGAAAATGCAAATCTGAGTCTGTTGACAAATGATTGGACTTTGGAACGTGAAGATTTTATCCCAGAGACTGAAACAGGGATTCTTAGGGAGCCAATGCACTTTGGTGTTGTACAAGTTTCCACGCTGATAAATGGGGCTGATGATACTCACAAATCATGCGTCTGTATGTTGGGCCCATTCATCAAGTCTCTGGAGCTGCACTTGGCTCTTGTAGGATAGAAATACATTTTCCTAAAAGGAGAAGGAAAAGAACCAAATAAAAAAAAGACGAATAGTGGAAAAACCAGTCTCTGAGTTGGGTTGAAAGGAAGGATGCTGTGGAAGAGCAGCATGGCAGTGAATATGCAGTGGAAAAAAAAGATACCAGACATAAGTATGGAGGTTGTTTTTCAGCCCCAGTGGTGACATGGGGGGCTTGTTTTGGAGATGATGTGAGTCTGAACCTTGATGGAGTGTGAGTGTGGTGCTGTTTGGTTCCTTATCTCTCACAGCCTTTGAGCCCTAAAGCTTTATCCTATGGGTACATGGATTGGTGATAGAAATACAGTAGAACTGCTTATGACATAAATGTTTTAGGAGTACCTTTTTTTCTGTCATTCCATTTACATGTGACAAAGTAAGAGAAATGGTTGCATTCAGAGAAAGAAGAAAGGTTTGACCCCACTCAACCATGGTTAATTATTGCCCAGCCCAAGGGTGTGCAGAAGTGTTATGGGCACGTGGAAAAAAATGAAGTTGTGCATAGAGCTCATTGAGACATGGCATTTTCAGAGTGCTAAGCAGCTTCTACACTGTGGTGGAGATAATAGGCAAAATATCTGATAAGTTACATCCGAAGTTTAACTAAAGAAAAAGTTTAGAAATGTAACAGGCTTGGGAGAGGAAGGATAAAACAAATGGATGAATGAATGAAGCTATTAGCAGAAGCTAATTTTACCAAAGAGGCAACCACAGCTTCTTTTTTTCTTTTTTTTTTTTTTTTTTGTCTCATGAAATGAAGTTTGAGATGGAGCATGAGTTCAGCTATTTGGATTTATGATACAGTGAAGTGGAAGAAAATGAGTTGTTTAAGTCAGGAGAAGAGATAATAATTGCAGAATGAGAAATGTAATGTGAACAGAACTCATTTAAATGGGGTTGTCTGTGCAGAATATGACTTCCAAAAGTGACAAGGTTTTTAACAGTCCCTCTTGGACCAAGAGGATATAGGCGTTCTCTCAAGATTTGCCTGCTTTTGTAATAAATACAAAATCATGAAAATTCAAGGAAAGAAATTTTCAGTGAGACAGTCCATCAACTGTATCCCTGTAACTCTCATTTGGGAAATGAAATGAAATGTACTGAAAAGGAAATTCATTTGGAGAGCTCATTTTAGTGGTGGATTTAGCTGTACATGCTAGTTCGATAAAAACCTACATGGACAGCTAAAGAGGATATAAATCTTCCCTTCTCCCCATTACAGTTCTTAGCCCTGATTTTACAGCATAATTTGTTAATGTGTGACGATGAAGTCAAAGTAGGACAGGCGGTGAAGAGTGAACTGAATTTGTCCCTCTGCAAAGGAATTTTATCGAAGGTAAGGTTATGTGAATTACTGTAACCAGCCTCGAGCTGGCAGGGAGAGCCATCTTTGCATCCCAGTCAGGAAGAGCTGAAATATAAAGTGGCGAACTGCCCTGGTGAAGTATAGGTTCAGAATCTCAAGCACTTACGTTTTTATGGCAGTGGGAATACCATAGCAGCAAAAAAACGCTCAGCTTTTCCTTCACTGTGAAATGGGCTTCATGAGAGCATTCCAGTTGAAAACTGGTGCTGCTGGATGCTTCAGAGGAGAAAGAGTGGAATCATAATGTGGGGAAAGAAGAAACACAACACTGAAAAACTGACTCCTCTTTATTCTTTGAATCCTATGCAAAACTAGTGATGTTTTATAATTTCATGAGGAATGTTTCTTTGGAAACAGATTTTGAATGCTACGTGCTGAGTGGGAAAAGAAGAACTGAAACAATGATAGAGAAGTGCCACAAAGAGTACCCAAATTTGTGGATTCCCTGTGGACATGTCCTGCACCCTGACTTTGCATTAAGTGCAAAGTCTCTCCAGATAATGTTGCTGAAGTCAGAGTTATGTGCAGGTATATTGAGGTAAACCTGTGTAACCTGGGTATCAGTCTTTCAGAAATGTTGTTCAGTTTGTTCTTACAAATAATAAAAAAGCTGATTCAAGTGGTGCTTGTAGGTCACCTCTGAGCAGTGGAGAAGCTATTCCAGCTTTCTCTTGTTGAAGCATTTGGCTCAGAGCTGGAGGTGAAGGTGCAGCATTCAACAGTGCACAGTTGCCTGGAGATAGGCTTGGAAGTGTGTCTGATTGGATTTGTGTAACTGAGGAGAAGGGGAAAGGTCAGGGACACAGGGGGCTGGCACTAGACGGCTCCTCACCATCAGAGGAGTGTGCCAAGTGCTGCTGGCACTCCTGTCACCCACCAGGGCCTTCTGGCTGGCTCCTTCAGCAAGCTGTCCCCTCCTTGCAGGAGAATCTCTCCTCCAGAGCCACCTCTGACAGAGCAGCCTTCCTGGGCCTTTGCCTTCAAGGCCATCTGTTCCCAGAGAAATCTCCAAACAGCCTCTTCCTCCTGACAGTTGGTCATGGAGCTCTGGGATGCCTTTGGTGAGAGAGTCTCCGACACGGTGGGATGTGTAGAAGGGGAAATTCTGTGGCACCAGGGGATGAGCCTCTTGATGATGTGCTGCACAGAGACAGCAGGGTGTGTTTCACATGGATCATGGGATGTATTTCACATGCACAGAGAGTGTATTTCGCATGGATAGGGGCTGTATTTCCCATGGATAGAGGGTGTATTTTACATGAATAATGGGATGTGTTTCACATAGATGGGGGCTGTATTTCACATGGATAGAGGGTGTATTTCACATGGATAAGGGTGTATTTCACACAGATAGAGAGTGTATTTCAAATGGTTAAGGATGTATTTCACATGGATCTTTCACATGGATACCAGGGTGTATTTTGCGTGTATAAGGGGTGTGTTTCACATGGGTGGCAGGCTGTATTTTATGTAGGATGATGTATTTCTCCTCTCTCCACCACAGCTTTGTCGTTCACTGCCTCACTGCTGTGACGAAAAAGCAGTGCACTAAGCAAAGACAGTGTCAATTGAAATGCTACCTGTATTCTGGTCTGTGGGAAATGTTTATTTTTATATTCCCTCAGGTAGCAGAAAAGCATCTGGGGGTGCTGGCTTATGCTCAGTACCTCTTAGAGCTTTCCAGTCTTTGCCTGGATCAAACCCAGCTTCCTTCCTATGCTCAGATGTTTCACTGTTGGACTGGCTTCTCCTTCTCTGTCTGTGTCTCTTAAACACATTCTCTCTTTCTCTCTGCCTATTTGTCTGTCTCTTGTCCTCCTCTGACCCCCTTATGATAGTAATTCCATTTCATTTTCCTCTCATATAAGTTTTATTACGGCTCTTTGAGTTTTCTTCTACCTGCTCCTTACTTCTTGAAGCTGAAATTCGTTTACATATTGATCAGTTATGTCAAGTTATAAGGTGTTTTCTCACCTGCAACAGCTGTAAAGCTTTGCAAACAAAGCACGGTTTTGTGAAGTTATGCCATCAGCAGCACGTTGGTCTTCTCAGGGCTTTCTGTGCAGAAGCCACTGACCCTATTTGGAATTTTTTTTTTTTTGCAGTGATGAATTGTTCTGGTTTTCTAAATCCCTCTGGTTTTTCCTAGCTACATGAGACTATCTGTGCACCTAAACAGGAGCATTGTTTCGTTCTGTGATCTGTAGCATACTTCAGCTGCTGGCCAAATTTGTTCTAGTTTTGGCCAGTAGCTTGACAGTGGGCAGTGGTCACACTGGAGTATGAAGATTGGGTAAGATTTCTTAGGATAGACCAGAGACTGATATTTCTAAGAGTTGGTTTTTGAAAGCGTTGAAATTTGTACTTTTAAAATACATGAATTTTAGTACTTTTCTAATATAGTTCTCTTTTATAATTAAACTAAAATTGTAGGAGAAGGAAGGTGGATCCATACTGTCTTTTCTTTTTATATTAGAACCATTTTCTTTTGATTCTTGATCCTTACTTCCCATTCTGAGAGTCTCAATGAATGTAAAGAAAATCAAGATTCATAATTTGGACTACATAACTCAAAATGCAGTCTGAAATTGACTCAAGAGAGAAAATATTACCATAGCCAAGTGTTTTCTAGCTAAGTAAACTGATACTGATTTTGAGAAAACCCTGGATTGACCCAAATCTCAGTTGAAGATGTAGATTTTCTGATTTGTGTGGTGAGACTGCAGCTGAGGTACAATAAAGAGGAAAACATGTTAGTTCCTGCTGCTTCGTGCACACTGGAAACCCTAATAAGGAAGCAGATTTATTTGTTTGGGTGAGGTCAAACACTCTTCAAGCTCTTCATAGCTCTTACTCTGGCCAGACCACAGAACTCAGGAGATTGTCTTGCTCCATTTCCTGATAACTTCACAGCATATTGCTGAGGAGACAACCAACAAGGAGTAATAATAAAATAGCACTCTTCAGGCTTAGCTTCTTAATGAGAGCATTCAGGAGATGGCAGAGGAAAAGTGGGGAGGGGAACTCCCCCATCTGCTCCTGCTTAGAGCACACTGCAGTCGTGTGTGTGCCTGGGCAGCCTGGCACAGGAGGCACTGCCAGCCCGGGCCTGGGCTCCTGGGGGACAGGGACTGCTTGCTGGGGATGCAGGTTTTGATGGGAATGCAGGTTTTGATGGAAATGCAGGTTTTGCCAGTGATGCAGGTTTTGCTGCAGATGCAGGTTTTCCTGGTGATGCAGATGCAGGTTTTGCCACTGATGCAGGTTTTGCTGTAGATGGAGGTTTTGCTGCAGATGCAGGTTTTGCTGGTGCAGTGCAATGGCCCCTGAGGAGGGTTCCTCCCTGTGCAGTCCAGCCCTGTTCATGCAGATGAGCTGCCCTGGTTTTTTAAAGAGCTATCTCTTTGGAAAGATAAGCAATAAGCAATATAATAAGCAGTCTGGGAGAAGGAGGAGGCCTTTGTGTGTTTGAATGGCCACTTTCTGTCTTGAGGGCACCCTCACTGTACAGCTGCTTTATTGCTTTTAGAGGGAACCTTAACCACTTCATTGAACCCCTTTCCAAAAGAGTGACCTTTGAGTCACCTTAGATGGTGGCAACACTTTTCTTGCTGCTCTTGCTTTTTGTGACCATCCATGGACCCAGTAAGTTCTCTTACAGTCCAGTCGAGGCAGGATTTAAAGTGTATGACTTAGAAAGCATTTTGGTAAAAATTGCAGTTTAAATTTGATCCTGGGAAATTTTTGTGGAACACTGATGGAATTTTTACCTCCTGTTACAATTTGCTACCACAAACTTACATTTAGTCTGAAGAAACATGGCAGCACTGGGCATTTGTTAGTTGGTCCTGAAATGGAATTGTATAGGAAATTTGGAGAGATACTAATCACTATTTATCAGTTTGTTTGTTTTCAGTTTCCATGAAGTTTCTTATTACAAATCTAAATTTACTCTAGCACTAGCACTGATGGTGTTTCATACTGTAGGGATTTACTTCTTGACTTGCTTAGTATGTAAGATGCCACATATGGTGTTTTTCATTTGGGGGACCATCCTGTGAATCTGAAAGATAAATATGTATTTATTACAGCACTTAATATTTTTTTAAAGACCAAAGCTGAAAATTGGCTTTTAATTACAGTAAATTTTGTTTTATTACCGAAAATGATGTCTTACCTTTCAGTATAATTAGCCTTTTTTTCTGGAACTCTCTTTTCCCCAGAGCAGTATGTATAGCCCTTTAATGCTTATTTAATGATGGCAGGTTGGGGTATAATTATTCAGCCACTGAGCTTTTGAACTGTTGCTGTAAAAATAATAACATGATTATTGTTCAAAAGCTGGTGGTTTGTTTTATGAGTGGCTATGTTAGTAGTATTTTGGTACAAAAAAAAAAGTGCTTCATGGCAGTACCGCAGCTGTGCTTGGAGCTGTTTCACAGAGAGCAGTCGAGGTAAATCCAGAGGTACAGGTAGACTTTGGGTATGTGGAGAAGCCTTTGCATGAAATCCGTAGACTTTTTCTGTTTAATACATGTAGGTGATTGGCAGCTCATTTATCGATACACAGTTAATAAGAGTAATGGAAGCAAGCATAGAACTGCTTATAAAATAATTCCAGAAACTAATAGAGGCAAATGCAAAGTTGCATACAGTCAACACCAGGTTTGTGTGAATTTCTGCTTTATTGACAGTGAAATTAGTGATGTTGTGTAGTGGAATTACACCTGTGGTGGGTTGGCTGCTCACACCCCCCCCTCCTCACAGCCCTGAGGTGAAACCAGGATCTGCTCCAGCACCTCCTTCCCTGTCTCATTCTCTGACCTGGCTGTTCCCAGGGCTGTTTCTCACAGCTTTTCCCACACTCCCTGCTGCCTGGCACCTCTCTGCCCTTTCTCGGGAACAGAGGCACCAGGAGCTGCACGGGCAGGCTCAGCTGTGGAACCCAAGAGAAGCAGCCAGACTGCCCTGGTCTCTTCCCACAGCAGAGCTGGGCACCAACACCCCATAGCCAAACTGAAAGGATCTCCTGGCCCCTTGAATTCACCCCTTGGAGGGGCAGGATAACATTACAGGTCTCTGAAGACCTGTAAGAATGTTACTCTGTAATTTCCAAACACCTTAAACAGCTTGAATGTACCAGGGGCTTCTTGCAAAGGACCAGAGGCAGCAACCCCAGCCTGTCCCAGGAAAGGTCTTTATTTTCCCTGCCTTCCTTAGCATGCTCCAAATGCCAAAGAATCTGCTCCATGGAATCCCAAGGGAAGGGGATGGTGACTCACTCTTCAGTTCTTGCCCACTGACCTGGAAAAAAGCATTTCCTCCCTCCAGACCTGTCCGTGGGGAAGCTCATGACCAGACTGGAGCCCTTGGATGTCATTATCAGGAGACACGTCCCAGTGTGTCTGCCATCCCTGAATGTCTGTGTCGTTCTTTAATGCCTCTGGCTGGAGTGAATCCCACCCTCCTCCTCCTCCTGAAGAGAGCAGCTTTTGTGCCAAGGCAGGCACAGTCCCGTGCTTGCTGCAGCAGGATGCAGACAGGGCGGGGGCAGAAGCAAAGACAAATAAAAAGCAAACAAAATAATGTAGTATATAAAACTCCTATTCAAATAGCAGTAAATCAAAGCCCAAGGACTGAGTAGTCTTAAACTATTTCTATCCCTTCCATAACTTTATCAAACTTCATGGAACAGTCCACGATGGATTACCTGTTTGGAACTATACTCCCTTCACAGGCTCACAATTGATCATGACCATTATCTATCTTTTAACCTTGTGCAGGTGGCATCCTTTCACTTCAATAATTTATGTTCCTCTTCATTTTTATACTTGAATATATTTATAAGTTCACTGTATTATTTCTGGACCTATTTTTAAATGTCACTTCATATGCACCTTCAAGAGTGCTGATACAAATTGTGGAGTTGGCATTAATGAGATGACTGTGCATGGGCACCATTTGAGCTGCAGGAACACTACATCTTTTAAGACCTTCTGTTAGAATTTTTTTAGTCTTTAGAAGTGCAGGCAATGTCCAAACCCAGAGAACCAAATGCACACCAGCAGCCTTTTTTGTGGTGCAGTAGTTGGAAAGTTAATTTTGGCCTGCTTTAGAACATGCCTGTGTGGACAGGGTTGTGGACAGGGTTGGAGAAAGACTATGAAAGAAAGGCTCAGAGGCTCACAGGGCATAAGAGATAATCTGATTTTTCAAACCCTACTTTGGAAGGCTTAGGTGGAATAAATTTCCCTGAGAGAAAAACACTTCTGTCACAGTTTTATAGACTACAGTTGTCTCACAGGTTCTGTTTTATTAATCCTTCGGAAGAACAAATTCACTCATTCAACCTCAGTTGTTATGGCTGAGGTTGCTTCTTTGTTATACTTTTTTCTTTTCATTCCTCTTAGTAATATTCCATATAATTGTGATGTTATTATTATTAATTAAATAATTGCAATATTAGGGCTTTTAAGATAAAACAGTGTGAAGTAAGGTCTGATTTTCATTGGCGTTACTTTACTGATAGATTGTGAAACTAAGTAGGATTTTGTAGAATAAAGTGAGCTTCATTCATTAAGCCAGACCTTCCTTTCAGTGTAATTGGATATTTCCAGTTTTGTTCCTTGATATTTATTTGTAAACTGATTAGTGTTGACTTTTGCCTTACAGAATTGTTGTGCTTACGTGCCATAAATTTTCAACAGATAAATGTACTCTTTGCAGAGAACTTGAATCTAATAATGCATATTCATGAGTGGCAAGTTTTTGCATACCATGAACTCAATGGTATTAACATCAATTAAGGGGTTAAGTTACTAATCATAAATCTTAAAGCTGTGCTCAGCAAATAGCTGTTGAACAATCATAGATGGAAATATTTGCTTAAAACATTTGCTGCACATTTGTGTAGGATAAACAAATTAGTACAGATTTTGTCCATTAGAGGAATATTTATTCTCAATAAGGAATGTTAATTTTGCATATGGTCAGTTGTGGGTCCCTCTCTTCAGGACTCTGTGCTCAAATGTCCCTTGAAACTGGGATGCAGACATCACCCAGGAGCAACATCTGCTTTCAGTGGTTTAGAATAAATTAGTTCATATCACTGGGAATCTAGTACAAACTGTGGCTCATGCAGTAGGGATTGATTTCAGATATCCCAGCAGGGTCAGAACTTCCAGTGGGTTATTTAATTACACCCAAAAAGGTCATGCTATATCCATGGATCTGCAATACTTGTAGTGTTTTGTTTATTGATCGATGATTTCATGTCTGATATACTTTAAATGATGTAAAGTCAGCACAGGTTTTTAACCAGAAGTCCTGTCAGATTTATTTTAAAATCCATTAACATGTTTTACAAATAACTAACGTTTTGCTGGTGGAAAGGAGCTGCTGCAGAGGTGATTGGATAGGTGAGGAGGTAATAAAACACACTGCTTAGTATGCTGTAATTGGTTGTCAGTGCAAATGAGATTATTTAGTTTATTTAGTAAATTCAAAATTTATTTTAGATGCCTGTGGCGTTTAAACTGTTCATTTGTATATCATAATAATTCTATTCTAATTGTAATATTAGTCTGTTTTCTGATTTTAAGAGAGGTCAATGATGAACTCATTTGGAAAAAGCATTTGATTTCTCTGTAAACTTCTGGGTCCTAAGTCTCACCTCTCTTTTTTCTCTTTTCCCCTAACTCATAGTCTGTGACTGTAAATTAACGTGGTGCCAGATACTAACTATCATAATTATTGACACTGTCGTTCCATTGCATCAGGTAAAAAAAAAAGCATAGTAATTTTTGCTAATCATGCTCCTACTCTGGCTTCCCCATTTTGTTAGTGTTTTTCTTTTAGCAAAATGTATGATTGAGTTGATGATTTTTATCTCAGAGAAAAAAAATAATTAACATAGTGATCTGGGGCTGCTGTGTATTATAAAAAAACTGCAACAGCAGGAGGAGAGGTTGTGAGAACAGCTTCACAAGGGGAATAATGTAAATGCAGCTGATTTGTCTGTGGCCATTTCCTTTTGCTGCAGCCACACTGTAAGGAGTTTACTGCACTTGTGAAGGACACAAAGAGAAGTCTTGAAATATTTCTGCCTTTCCTGTGTCTTTTCTTTTGAAGGCGTATTGGCAGCAAAAGGAAAATTCATTTTTAGGTTTCAAATATCTTTCTTTGGAGGCTGTGTTGTGTCAGGACCCTTGATCATCTGTATGCTTATACTCTTCAAACCTATGAAAGTCATAGCCAAATTTTAATAACCTTATGTTCCATAGCCTACTTAGACTTGTTTTCTTGACCAGGCTTTTTTTAAACAGTTCTCCGCAACAATACAAACATTAACCTGAATAAACTGCCTTGGATTTTTTTTGTGCTTTAATTCTATAGATCTGCAAACAATGGATCCCCATTGAAGTGGGGCCATTAAATCCAAATCGGATTTGAAATCCTGTTTCTAATGTTATTCAAAAGCATTCACCTTAACAGATGATTTTTTGTGTGAGAGCTGATGGAATATGTGCTAGATGCCTTGTTGAGTGTGCACGTGCAATACAGTATTTTGTTCTTTGCCAAGAAAAAACATAAGCAAAGGCATTTCATGAAGATAATAGCAATTTATACACAAAGTCTTTCTATCACTAAAAATCTCAGAAACCTACAGTCCAGATCTACTTCTGCTCATGAAAAAGAAAAAAATGTCCTTGTGGTTTTTGGGAACATGGTTTAAAGGAGGATCTGGCAGTTCTGGGTTGATGGCTGGACTCTGTGCTCTTGGAGGGCTTTTCCAGCCTTAACAATTTTCAGATTCTCCGGCTCCTACCTGCTTTTTGTTCCACAAGGACTTGTTTCTACCTTTTCTCCTTTCTCAGACTGATTCATCCAATCTCCCTTTGCATGCCCTGCCTTTCCTAGCACTCTGCAGCTCTGCATCACCTGAACTGGGGAGGTGTGAGCTGAGCCCCACGGAACCATCTGCTGTTGGTTTAGGTGCAGTGGTGTCAGCAGGAGACTCCCAGAGCTCCAGCAGGCAGCACAGCAGCTTTTGTGACACTGCACCCTAATAAAAATGGGGTGTACTACTGCATCTCCAGCCCACAGGGATATGTTGTGGTGTTAAAACTGCAGAATGCATTCTTCCCTTGCTACAGAGCCTCTTCAGAAAGCACATCAGAGGCAGAGATGGTAATGGTTATGTGGAAGATTTAACCTTGTTGGCAACTTTTTACCCCTCAGAGAAGAAGGATTGCTCTGAAGTTTCTTCCTAATTTGATAATTTCTCCCTACCCCTAAAAGCTTGCAGTAACTTGTTCCCACTCACTTGTCCTTCAGTTTATTTTGGCCCTTGTGCCACAGGATAGGCAGACAAAGAGAAAATGTAGGATGTAGGTGATCAGGTTCAAGAGCAAACCTCTTGTCCTTACACAAACACAACAGAGAGCTGTGTGCATTTTGAGGCAATATAAACTAATTTTGGAAGTAGTCACAGTCAAAATCCTACAGAAACCTTAGACTCCATGACAGACAAAGCTGGCAGTGCTGTTGTGCAGATTTCTGTTAATTTTGCAGCAATTCTAATAATGGACAATGGTCGTATGTGTGCCCTGCATTTCTATGGCCAGAAAATAAACCCAGGAGAGTTGCTTGTCCTGCCTGTAACACATGTACCCATTTAATTAGTAACATTAGTTTTTCTTGCTTAGTTCAAATAGCTACCACTTAACTACTGTGTTAAATGCATGGTCATGTGTTAAGCCAATAATGAGATTTTGAAACTGGAACAAGTCAAAGTTCAGGTTGCTTGATAAATATGATTTTTTTTTCCTTTGGACCATATGCATATGGATTTAGATTTTAATTACATTATTGAATTCTTTTTACTGTAGTTTTTAGCCCAGATGATTCTTCTTTAGGGTGACACTAAAGTGGTCTCTGTCTTGAGATGGAAGACTGTTGATGGAAAGAAAACTCCATGCCTGCAGCTGTCAAGGAGGTCAGAGAGTGGACTGTAAATGAGAGGGTATTTCAGCAAAAAGAAAGGATCATTAGGATCATCTCATGGTGGAAGCAGCTGCCTACTCTCATAAAGAATGTATTTGACCCCTGCCCACATACAAATTTCCAGTGAGATCTGTTTATTTCTAGATGGTCACTACCTCTTAAAATCTAACTTCTGGATGCCTGGATTGAACTCTGAGGTCTGGACTGACAAAATGCATCCTCTCAGAACTCTGATTAACATCAGTGAGAGCTATGTTTAAAACACAGTGCTATGAAACCCAGAGATCTCTTCCGATGTCCTGACAGAAAGTCAGGTGTTCACCCAATAAAAACATTTCAAACCCAGTAATTGAATTTGGCAGTGTTTGCCCACAATTGAAATGGTCACCTTATCCTGAAACATGACATTGTGTTTTAATATAAGGCAGTTCTGTCATCCCTGGTTACAAAGTAATATTTAAATATAATACTTAAAGAGGATGACAGCGTGCTTGAACTTAAGGAAACTCCAACAAACTGAAATTATTTCTCATCAGAATTCAACAATGGAAGGAACGATTCCACAGTAATTGTGTTTTGCTTTCCAGAAGGGCTCCCTCTGCAAGTTTAAACTCACCTGCATCTGTAAAGTTTTCAGCTGATGTCCTTTCAAACGATATCTGCCTTTGAAAATAATGACACTTAGAGATGCCACTGGAATCTCTTTCCATTATTGACTTTCCTGTGCTGTTGACAAGGTTGTGAAAGCAGGGACATGTGGCTTCTATACAAGCTGACACTGCTGTGCAGAGTTAAGAGCTCAGCCAAGCAAGTATGGAGGCATAAATCAAGAGATTAAATTTATTAGAATTTTGCATTTAAAAAAAAATTGTCCTAATAAACATTGGATTGTATGTTGTTACAAATATATTTTTTTAAACAGTTTGTCACCTGTAGCTAGAATTCATGAAAGTATCCATCATGGGTTCTTTTCAAAGACAAACCCCAAGAATGTGCAGCTTTGTGAATTGCTTATCCACATTTTTGTATGTTTTTGTGTTTTGAAAACTATGATGTTTTTATTTTTCCACTCAAAAAGCCAATCTTAACGATTTTTGTCACTTCTTACCAGCACAAGCCTTCACATTCAGCCATCTGTATCTCAGCATAAAGATACTCACAGCTTCTTGTGTTCCACATACTTTGGAAATATGACTCACTATAAATAAACCAATAACTGCTACATCTTGATCACCTCAATTAGCATAGCAAACCCATTTTATCTATGGCTAAATGTATGCATATATCAAAACTTTAAATGTAGGAATCATAACCATTTGAGTAAAATTGACATAATTGCTACAGTTTCAAAAAAAATGTAATGACACTTAATTAAGCCTGAATCTAATGAATTGACTAGAATTTGTAGAGAGCAATGTCCTCATGCTACACCTTTGCTCTGTGTGTAGCTTTGTGTCTTTGTGTGTAGCTTAAGGAAGGTTTGAAGGTTTGAACTCATGATTTTTTAAATTCTTTCAATGTTTCCATTAACTGCATTGTCTAACCTTGAGAAAAATGTCTTTGTATTCGCAGTCTTCACATCATAAGAGGTTACCTAAAAACATAAGTCATTGCTGATGAGAGTCTTCTCTCAGTATATAAAAGTACTCAAGAAGTGTTTGTGTAATGGAAACTTCTAGGCAAAGATAACTTTTGGAAATACTACTTGATCCTAGAGCTTAATTTAAAAATCTTTGAATGAATTTATATGGGTGAGCATATAAACCAAAGAAGTGTTCATGAGGGAAAGAGATTGACAGAGCGGAGACTGAGGAGGAATAAGAACACAGTAACCTTTTACATGTTTCCTCTGCAGTTGGCTTGTAGAATATTATATTCACTTACAAATAAATTATTACTTTGTGTAGTAAGAGGATCTGCAAAGCTCAGAGCCTGACGTATTTTGCTGTTAAAATCCTCACACGACCATTTTTAAAAATGTTTTCCTGCATCTCAGGTCCGCAGTCCGAGCCACCATCGTGCAGCGCCAGTTCCATCACTTGTCCCTCTGCCTGCACCTGCAGCAACAACGTCGTGGATTGTCGGGGCAGGGGCTTGACAGAGATCCCAGCCAACCTCCCCGAGGACATCTGGGAAATGTAAGTGCCAGTCTCATGCAGAAATCTTTGCCATGTCGGTCCATTTTTATTCTATTTCATGGCCTCCTGTGTGGAAGAAAGGCAGAAAAACTTAAAAACTGCTCTTAGTAGTTGTCCTCTTTGGTTTGTTCTTTGGCTCTAAGGGCTCAAACAAGTTTTAAATGTAAATTAAGTTAGTTTTGTACTGTCCTATCTGAAAGCACGGTAAAGTTCTTGGAGCCTTAAGTTCATATTGTGTTTACAATTCACAAACTCGGAATTGCAGTTCTGTAGTCAGCAAATGAAAATACAAAGTCCTTTCTTATTTCTAGTCAGTGATTTCCCCATGAGATGGAGGCACATCTATTTAGCTTGGCAGGATGCATTTATAATGACTTAGAACATCAGAGCACATTTTCCCTGCTGATTTTACCTTCTATATCTTGTCTTCCATATTGTTATTTCTAGTTCTTTAAGAGTCTTGTGACTTGTGTTGTGGAATCAGATGCTGTTTTACAGACTTGTTTGCCTTTACTACCTTTAGGAATTGGAACCGTCTATTTCTGTCCATGACTTCATACTACTGTCGTCCTGAAATACTTTTACATTAAACCATTTTGCTTGTGCTTAGTCCACAGGGAATGCAGATCAATTCTTTTCCTATTTAGCTTCTTGTCATACTGAGTTTTCTGACATCCAGCCAGTGTTTGCAGTCTACACAGTATAAATTCAAATATTTGTATGGTCACTGGACTCATCCAGCTTCTTGTTGCTGTAGAAATATTGGAACACAGCAAATTTTACCATGATAAAGCATAAATTCATAAAATCATGGAATGTTCTGGGTTGGAAGCCATCCCAAAGACCATCTACCATGGGCAGGGACATCTTCCACTATCCCAAGTTGCTCCAAATTCCATCCAGCCTGGCCTTGGACACGTC
The DNA here is from genome assembly GCA_013396955.1 of Regulus satrapa. NCBI lineage: Eukaryota > Metazoa > Chordata > Aves > Passeriformes > Regulidae > Regulus > Regulus satrapa. Next base: position 768,734 of record VWZN01003861.1, read on the forward strand.
CAGGGATAGGGCAGACAGAGTTTCTCTGGGCACCCTGTGCCAGGGCCTCCCCACCAATTCCTTCCCAATATCCCATCCATCCCTGCCCTCTGGCAGTGGGAGCCATTCTCTGTGTCCTGTCCCTCCATCCCTTGTCCCCAGTCCCTCTCCAGCTCTCCTGGAGCCCCTTTAGGCATTGGGAGGGGCTTTAAGGTTTTCCCAGACCCTTCTCCTATCCAGGCTGACCACCCCCAGCTCTCTCAGCCTTTTTCAGTAGCAGAGGGGCTCTACCCCTCTCTTTGTCTGTGTGACCTCCTCTGGACTTGCTGCAGCAGATCCATATCCTTCCAATGCTTTGGGGTTAAGAACCCCAAGGAAGGTTGAACTCAACTAGTTCTTGTATTTCCCCCTATCTCAGTACTTTCTTGTAAGCCAAACTGCTGTGGTAAGAACCCTTGACTTACAAACTGTTCTACTAAAATGAAACACACAGCTGTTGCTCCAGCACAGTTATTAAAGGTGACCCACATTTCACTCTGTTTCAGTATTAATTAAAGATCTTTTATTCAGCCTTCCTACCTTGCTTCATTAGCATGGGTAGGCAGAACCTTCTCTGACAAAGCTGCCAACAAGTCCTAAAACTGGTTTTGTTGATAAAAACCCATCACAAACCAGGAGACTCACTTGTCATAAAAAAAGCATCACATGATGCTAATTTTCTCTCTGCCACGTATGTCTTAGAAGTCTGTTGTGTTACTCTATTACTCCTTGAGGTGAAGGACTTCATTGCAAGAATGTTTGCTATTAAGTAAGCAATATAGGAAAGCTAGAAATCTGTACCCCAGACTTGCTTTTTCATAATTTCATAAAACAGATAGCAGGAATGTAGAGAATGCAATTTGTTTCTTTATAAAGCTTCTTGTTCAGTTGGGAGCTGACAGCAGCAGCCAAATTGACTGAGGAAAAACGAGTTACAAGAAATTGAAGCTGAGGAATACAGACTGTGTGCTGAGTGTCACAGAAGATTCTCTGCTTACAGAGTGGTTCTGTTTTGCTTTTCAGCGGAGAAATGAACAGTTTGTGTCATAGTAGAGCACATGAGAATAAGCATAGAAAAGTTTTGCATGGCTACCTGGGTGAAAACAAAAGTCATCAAGCACCTGGAGGCATTCACTGTAAAGAAATACCGAAATGCATATGGTGTGGTGGTTTGCTGGTACATGAACAAAACAATCATTCCACTATGTTGGGTCAGCATCTACAGTAAAAGGAGAGGCTGCAGTTATTCAGAAAGGGTGAGAGAAAATGCGTGCAAGGTAAATAGGGAACATGGTGTGAGTGCAGAGTGGGCTTGAGGCCGGAGAGGGGTAGGGAAGGAGGGATGGCCAACAAACTGAGAGGAGAAAAAATCTCCAAACAATCTGTTTTTCTGCTCAGACTTGACCACAACCTTGCAGGCAGCGCCTGTCAAACTGAATGGCAGCCTAGCCCACAGACCCAGCAAAGGCAGGGCATAGCAGAGACCCCTAATCAGCTGTGAGAGCGTGGGAGGGTGCTGTGACAAACACGGGTAGCTGTCACTCGGCACATGGATTGGGCTGCTCTTGGCTCAGGACATGGGCTGGACAGACCCTTTCTCAGCCAGCAGTGATTCCCTGCATACATCAGCCAGAGGACAGCTGTCCTGCACGTGCAGATGTGGGTACTGGGGGTAAGGGCACTGCCAGCCCTGGCTGTGGTATTTCAAACCAGGATATGCTCCAACGTGCTGCCTGCCACAATTGTTTGATGCCTCCCAGTCACAGACAGGTATCAGTAACTCGCTATTAACTCCCTATTAATCTTTTCCCTCCTCACAACACCCTTCCTCTGCCCATTCCTTAGAATCAAGTTTTCCTGCTGTTGGTCTGCCTCCCCCGGTGCGCTCATTTTTTATTTATCACTGCAAGCAAGGCTGTATTTTAGGATGTGAATGCTGGGCAGCTCTTGTCTGAGTATTTTGTACACCGTAAAAGAGCAGTGCAGGGACTGCCACTTGTGCCTTTCTATCTGGTAACACCTGGTACAAGACCTTCCTGAGTGAAAGCAGGGGAGAGAACCCCAGAGACAGGGCACAGCCCCCAAAGGCAGGGCACAGACCCCTCCTGCTGCCAGAGGGGGCTGGTGCCTGGAGGCAGATGCTGGAGCAGCAGCCACTGGCACTGGGGACTGCTTCTCTGAAGGATTTCAGATTGCATGAAAGGAGGAATTAATTATTTGCTGAAGCTGTAGAGGTTGGATTGTGGTTGGGACAGATGCTTGAGAGAATGTAAACAAGCTGAGCCCAGTACAGAAACTGGTGGGAAAAGAAGGCTGAACTCAAATGAGGAAACAACCAAACACATGAGGAGAAGAATTGGAAGCAAAGGAGATCGAGACAGGGTGAGCAAAGTGCTGTGAGTCTGAGAAAGTGAGGAATGTTTGGTGGTAAGGCCTGAGATTGGTGGCAGTGGACACCAGCTATGTAGGGTGGAGTGTGGGGATGTGGCAGGAGGGCTGGGACACTGGGCTGTGGGGGCAGGACAGAGGGACACAGGGAAAGGTGGAGCCAAGGAGTCTCTTCCCATCAGAAAGCACATTTACCCTGGAGAGCCTTCCTGCCCCCTCATCCTGTACTTGGGAAACCCAACAACAATTCGTGTGTCTGTGCCTGTGCCTTAGGAGCATATCTATCAGAGACCAATACTAAACTACTCAGGGAGCTCCTGTTTGCACTGCTGCTGTTCCAGTCAGATCTACAGGGGTCTGGGACTCATATTTCTGTTACTCTTGAGTGTCCTTGTGAATGAATTAGTAATTCCACCTTCTGAGTTCCAGGCCATTAAATTAACATATTATTTATTTTTTAAAGTAAAAAGAAATAAATTAGAAAATGCTAGAAAATTACAAAGTTAATGTTTGTAGCTGCAGTCATCATTTGAAGCTTTTCTGTATGTTTGTGGTGGTATTCACTTTAACAACAGTGCAGTCTTGTGCTGCTGTTACAAGCTTGGATTCATATCTTGTTGTCTAGGGATGCATCAGGGATGTGTAGGGAGGGAGCCTGTGTATGTAGATAGGGTCTCTTCACTGATTGAAGTAAGAGAAAATTAATAAATCAGTAAATGGGGACTATGGGGAAGATAATCTCATGAATGCTGTTCTGAGAATTGGGTTGTGTCTCTTCTTGCCAGTGGTTTAATTGATTCTGGGCAAGTGACTTGCACAGACTTTTCTTGGGTGGTCACTGGTGATGTAATCTCAGGTTCTGGCTGACTCAGCTGAGACATTCAGAAGTGTTGAGGACTCACAGCTGCAGCAAAAGTCAGCAGACACAGTGCTTTGAACACTTTGTGCTGTGCAGTGCTAATTACTCTGAAAATCCAAGTCTCAGTTATCTGCAGACTCGTAAATCAAACTCCAGAATGTAAAGGATATCCTTAAATCTTGAAACAGATCTGAGATCTGTTCACATCAAGTTTGCCTCACCACTGTTACTTAACCGTACTCTGTGTCTGGTGAGATTAAGAGAAATAGAATTGAATGAGGCAAGAGTAAAGCTGGGTAGGATGTACCTGAATCAGAAACCAGGCCCATTTGTTTAAATGTTGATGCAATTGCTCCAGACAGTAAAGAGGCTGCCAGTCCCTGAAGGAAAAGTGCAGTGAGGCACCCATGTCTGGTGAGATAATAACCACAGCCTGGTCTGACAGCTGAGAGAGCAAGCTGGGATGGCAGCCCTGCCACCAGCATCTAGGCTTGGCCTACGGGCATTTTAGTCACCTGTTCTGCATGGGTTTAGTGTAGCATTTTCATTTTGATAGCTGAACTGGTGGCTGATGTTTTTGTAGGCATGAGGAGTACATGATTTTGGTGCAGAATTTCCACTCTCAAGAAAAATTCTAGAGTTGGAGCACAGGAAAAATGTGTTCCGTTGTTGGTTTTCTCCTGGTTCTGGCAAAATGAACACAAACCTGATTTTCTGCAAGATGGTCACTTTGTAATGTAATGTTCTACTTGTTCTACCTTGAATGAATGGTTTCCTGACAAATTTAGGGTCATGAGGGTACCACTGTGCTGGGCTGTGTGGCAGACCTGTAGGCAGAGAAGTTTGCTGTCTCAGGAATTGTCTCAGGAAGAAATTGCCTTCTCTGTTCTTCAGTACCTGCAGGAATGTGTACTGCAGGCCAGCTAAGGATTCAGCTGGGAATCTTTAGGAAGCTTCTGTGATTTGAAGAAGGTGATGAACAATTTCTAGGCATTTCAGTTACTGGTATATTCAAAATGAATTTTCCCTCGATTAAAATCAAGTCAGAAAAATTATTATAGAAAGATTGAGCACCAGTAACTGTAATATTCACTGTAATAAGAATGATCTTATGTACATAAATTATAAATTAACTACACCACAGCATTTTCATGTTTATTGATAATTGGCTTTGAAGTTCTCAATTTCATAAAGGCAAGAGGTTTTTCTCTTATCAAGAACATAAGTTTGTAAAAACAGTAAACTTTATGGATATGAAAGGAAGGAAAGTTTTTCATTTAGCATTTTTCTTCCTCCTAAAAGAAAATTATAATAAATTTCCCAGGCTTCCAGTAAATACTGCAGCTGAAGCCAGCACAGTGTTTTTGAACACTGCAGTAAATGCTTCATATTTGCCTCTGGTGGCAAGTTCTCTGGCTGGGGAACCAGGTTGGCTCCTGCAGTTGAATCATATAATATGATTTTCATTCACTGCTGTATATGGGCTCTGGACAGCTTCTCATGTCTAACCTGACTACTATTTTCTGGATCTCACCAGGCAAACCCTGTCTTGCATTCCACAGAAGTTTATTTTGTCGGGCCAAAAGTATGTGGAAAATTTCTTGTTGAGTTCAAAACACAAAATTTATAAAGAAATAATAAATAAAATGTTTTAGATTAATAGTCTGTGGAGAAAATATAAATATATAGAAAGTCGTAAGAATAAAGGTGTCTTCTGTGCTGAGACAAATTAAGGAAAACAGAAAGCTGCATTTCACAGTTTTAGAAACAAGCAGCGACAGCAGGAAATTTCTGCTGCAAGATCAAGGCAGATTTATTTCTTACATCTTTACTTTTATTTCTGAAGTTGTGTCACTAATATCATCCACAGGCACAAAAAGATGGGTTTGTTTTGATAAATCTAGATTTCATACACATGGTAATTTTCATTTCAACCATATAATTTTTTTACCTTCTTCACTGCTTTTCATAATCGGGACATTTCTTTTAGAAAAAAAAAAATTACATACAGGTTAATTTAGTAAGGCAAGCTGTGTAAGAGTAGACTTGAAAGGTTTGTAGGTTTGAGAGTGTTTTGGGTTTTAGTTTGAGTTTAGGCTTTTTGGGTTTTGCGTGTATAGTCTCTTTTTCCCAGAGACATCACTTCAGTCCAGTATAAACATTAATTAAGAATTACTAATAAAAATTAATGGTATAACCAAAAAGGCATATATCTTTTATCTAATACAAATTTCACTGCCAATCTCCTGTGTTTCCAAGTAAAACAAGAGATTGCAATATATAATGAGTATATATGTTCTTGAACCTGATTATAAAGAGGAACAGCAATCACAGAAAATAAAATGGAGAGCATAAAATCACAACTCTGACATAAAATGTACTAATCAGATTTCTTACTGGATGAAATACTAATTGTCTTTTGGCTAATAAACACATGTTCTGTTTATTTTGCTTAAAAAGACTGTGAAAATAAGAAAGGATTTGAGGAGTGTCTATTGTCAAATGACAGAATCTGTTGAGAAAATACTACAGGTGACAGAATTTCAACTACCAGAAAGCTACTTAATTTTCCTTCTAATTTCTGCTGTTCTGCCTTTTCCTGGCAGTTTTGTAAATGTGCAGTAAAAATAGACGTTACAGAATGTACAGAGGTCTTAACAATAAGTTAGAGATAAAAAACCCCCTTTTTTTATCTTTTCTGTCAGCTTACTTCCATTTTCACTAAGTCTAAAAGAATAGTTTTGTGTTACAACTTGACAAATAAAATGCAAACCAGCTTGAAATCCTCAGATCCCTGAGCTAGTTACAGCATTGTGACAAAATGTGAGAAGTGATCTGGGCTGGAAGTTTCTTGAAATAATCAAAAGCCAGTAGAGGGTGGTCAGGACTGACCTCTTCAAGCAGCAATTAAATAGCAATGTATTTAGGGGTTAGTCTTTCTGGGACCTCACAGAGCTTCTCAGTGAAGCAAATATTCTGGGTCTGGCTTGTTAAAAACTACTCCTACAGGTTTATATTTATCACATTCAACCACTGGTAAATGATTGCTTTCACACAGGTCCTAGAGAATCTTTCTGTCTCCCTTTAGGAAAAGAAGGGAAAAAAACCAAAACACAAGAACAAAACAACCCCAAAAAAGAAATGACAATGAAAAGTGCTCAACAGAGGTGACTGTTTGAGTGAGTCTCAGAGCAGATGCTGTGCTGTGGAAGTGAATATCAGAACTGGGTGCAGCACCTTGTGGGATGGACTCTTTGGAGCCTTTTGAACTGGAATCACTGGGTGCCAGGGTGTGGGATCCATGTCTCTGCTGTTTACTACACCACATCTCAAACATCAACACTCGTGAGCTCATGTGCTGGCTGTGGAATAACCAGCAGGAACCTTGAAATGGCCAAATCTCTCCTCTTGCAGCAGACCTCTCGTTAGGGGTAGAAATGACACAGATTCAACTGTGAGAAGGGTCCCAGTTGATTCTTTATTCCAGCTGGGCCACCCTGACTCTGGCTGCAGCGAGCTCCACTGCAGGGTGCAGCTGCAGGCTCTGCCTACTGCCTCTCTCCTGCTGGGCTCTGGCTGCAAGGATTGCTCTGCAGACCCACCCAGCCCTTACCCAGCTGGGCTCTGGCTGCAAGGATTGCTCTGCAGACCCACCCAGCCCTTACCCAGCCGGGCTCTGGCTGCAAGGATTGCTCTGCAGACCCACCCAGCCCTTACCCCGCTGGGCTCTGGCTGCAGGTTCCCACAGCAGCTCCCTTCCTTGTTTCATTTTTCTTTGTCTCTTGGGGTTGTTTCTTGTTCCTCAGGGGTCCTCTACCTCCTAAAGGTCCTCTTTCTCCAGTTCTCTTCTTCAAAATTTCCTGACCCACCCCTTTTACCACTTCTATCTTTATTAGTCCAAGCTGAGACCTATTAAGGGCAAGGCTGCTCCTCTTCTTTGGTAATTAGTGCAGCTGTGATTTCTCAGGGGTGAGGTCACCTGTTATCCCTTTTTCCACACCTTCACTCTCAGTTTAAGGACTCTGTTTCCTAAATTTGTATTCACAGCCACAGGCCTGCCTACAGGTAAAATTCTTCATCCAAACCCTGATGCAGAGTCCACATGACCCAAGGAAGTCAGCTAAGGTGGGAAAGTACCTGTCTAGTCTAGAATCAGAGCAGGGAGGCACTATTTTGTGTTCTACCCCCAAAACAGCTTCTGATAAACCTTGAACATCCTCACAGGTGATGGCTCAGGTGAGCTCACCTGGAGACTCTGCTTTCACATCTGCGCACAACCCAGCAGCAGCTTCTGGGATTGCAGTGGTGGGAGCCTGCGCCCTCACCCAGGGATAAAGAAGGGAATATGTGTAAATGAGACTGGCAGGGACATTATAGTGAAAGGTGATGACAAGAGCCAAAAATTCCCACCACAAATGTGGAGGACACAGGGGTAGATGGAGAAACATTGAGGTTTGGCAGAGCAGCGCTTCATTCTGGTGTTAATGTGGTTAGAGACACATTGGTGTTTTGTCAAAAGATGTTTTGTGAAATACCAGCCTGCGGGTTTCTCTGGTGTCTCCTGTTTGTCTGTGATATATTTAATGCAAAATTAACATGCTGCAACAGAGGGGATGGATTCCTAATGTGGTTGCCATCATTAATTCAGTGGTTACCAGCTGATACCTGAGCAACTCCTCAGCTACACAGCTGAAACTAAATTCACTGCAGTGTGTCAAAAGATCCAATGTCACTCGCACTGCTTTTAGGATAACACCATGGTATCAGGGAACATATCAAAACATCTGTTTTCATTCTGAAAGATGTCTTTTGGTGAGCAGAATTATCTGTGTAACTTCCTGGGTAGATTTACGTTGACAAGTCACTTCCCTGTTGATAGGATTTTGTCTTTTGAAGATCTGCCCTCGGGTGAGTTGTTAGGAAGCAGTTCTGTCTAGAACTACAGCAGGAGCTTGACAGCTAGACCCTGAAAATCAACACCAAAAGGAATATGAAGGGAAACTCCAGTTGTCACCTTGTATTAATACAGGTGGATGGTTTACAGGCTCTCAGCTCTCATTTCCTAAGGCAGACTCCATCAGAGGGATTTATAATGCATATTATTAATTTTATTTGGAAGTCATTCAGGTGCTGCGATGAAAGGCAGCAGTATAGAAGCTTTGGAGGACCATATGTGTTATGGGGTTTTCTAGTGGTGGTAGAGCCTGGCTGAGGTGGAGGGTGAAGGCTTTAACTGGTAAACAGGCAGTAACCACAGACATCTACAATCCTCCACATCCAGCTGTCCCAAAGCAGTTTTCTACCTGGGGACTGAAGGGTGAGAAACACAAAAAGCTGTTTCCTGGGATACAGGTCCAGGAGCACTTTCTGAAGCAGCAGGACTGCAGGTTTTGGCCTTGCACTGTGGGTGTTGTTTTGCTGCCAGGTGAGCCATAGGTCCTGACTGTGTGGCTGCAGGGCAGGATTCCTGTGTGTCTCCCAACCTGGGCACCTCCTCTCCAGGGCTGTAAATACTTCAGTGCAGCTACCCAAACCTGCTGTGCATGCTGGGAATGAAGCTTGTATTTCAAATGAAGAGACAAGAAAGGCATCAGGGCAGGGATCAGATCCAGCTCGTATCTGCAGTAAGAGGATCGTGTATGATGGCCATTTATTTAGTATGATTTATTCACCTTGAATACTGAAAATACACTTGTGGACTTTTCTTCATCAGAGACCAAAATGCAGTATAAGATATGAGAGCCCAAATTATGAGGTAAATGTAAAATTATGGTCCAAGTAGTTTTTTTTATAATGCAGTTGTTTCAGTTCCTGGATTGATTGTTGTGTTCCCTAGAAATTTCCTCCTTCCTAATATAAACAGTTCTCCCCAGCCCTGGGTTTTGTCACCGTGGTGGATGTGAATGCTGCTTCTTTCCCCGACCAGTTCCCTGCAATCCCTGCTCAGAGGGCAGGAGGAGAACGGGGTTTTTGCCCTTCACCCAGGCTGTGCACGTCCTGCCAGGCGCGGTGTGCCGCAGGTTTGTGCTGCTCTGCTCGCCTCTCTCGGAGGCAACTTTGGCTCGTGGCTCTTTGGTTCCTGGCAGCCTGAGCCAGCCCAGCAGAGCCCCCGACCCAGGGAACCACCTGGCTCATCCACTCCCTCTCTGTGTCCCAGCAGGAGCGTCGGTGCCTGCCCCGTGCACAGGGACGTTTGTGACACGGCTCAGGCAGGAGCTCTGGCGCTGTTAATAGAGCATGGCTGTCTCATTTGTAGGCTCTATTCATCTGACAGCTGAGAATTATCAGTACTGATGCTTCACTCCCTCTCTTTTTCTCCGAGGTAGTGATTTGTCTATGTTATGGGTAGGTAAGCTTGACAAAACATTGCACATTAGCCGCTGAGACAGTGTTTGAAATGGGAAAATTGCTAGCAAACTGCTCCATTAGAGACCCAAATAACAAATTCCTTCTTTCCCTCAATGAAAGGGAGATAGTTAAGGCTCAAATTAATACATCTGTCTCCCCAACTCTGCAGGGGGAATCACTCTTGAAGAGGAATGGCTTCATCACTCCTGAGTGTGAGCTGGCTCTGCTGAGTCCCTGTTAGGCAGAGTTTTTTATCCTTTGTGTTTTGCCATCCTGGGCGTGAGCAATGCAGGCGCCACAGGAGGAGGTGATGAAAAGATTTGCACCTCAGTGAACTTTGAGATGGATTAGCATGGGAATTTGAGTGCTTATTCTTTACCCTGGGATAGTTTTTCATCTTTAACTGCATGGTTTCCCCGTGTTTATTTTGTTCTGTTTTTTTGTCTGATATGTTTACTTTTTGCTCTCATTGCTGCAAAGTCATTAAAAAAAAAATAAAAAGTGGGAAGAAGGAGGACTTTATCCTGTCTAGCATCATGTTATTAAAAGAAAAAAATGGATCTGAATCCAGTGGGCCCTCATACTTTCCAATCTCTGATGATATATTAGAGAAGAGAAAGGAAATTGTTCCTGTCCTTTGATGTTGCTGTCAAAGCCTCTAAAATAAAGCTGGGAGAGGCAGACAGAGCACTGCTGTGTGTCGGGAGGGGGGAGATGTGCTTCAGTTCATCTCAGCGCTCAGCTGGCAGCAGACGACATGGCACGGCCACAGGGGGAACAAAGGAGCAACAGAAACCACTGGGAGTTTGAACATGGCCAATTCACCTCATCACTTCCCTGAATTCCGCTCGGCGAGTCTTGTAAATAGATCTGAATGTGAAATACTACGGGAGAATCAGGNGGTTTGTTGGGGTTTTGTTTGGTTGGTTTTCTTGTTGTGTTTTTTTGTTGGCTTGTTGGGTGGGGGGGGGGGGGGGGGGGGGGGGGGGGGGGTAGTAGTTTAAATTATCAAAATTTTGCCTTTTAGGACTGTGTGTCTTGTACAGATTTCTCAAACATATGGCAAAATTATTTTATAGTATATTCTGGTAATACCCCCCAAAAAAAGAACTCCCAGATGTTGCATTGCACTAGCACAGATGGTTTTATAGTGTATGACAGCACTCCACAGTATAGGGATAGACCATAAAAACCACAGTTTTCCAAAGGTCATGTTCTAGGTAACCTAGGTAATCTTCTCTGAAATAAAATGTCACTGTAAAATTAACTCTCTTTCATTTTCTGGAGGAATAAAGGACAAAATTAGGTAAGAATACTGCTTTTTCCTTTATTTCACATTTTAAAGATGGCCTCTCTAGCAGTTTCCCATTATATTGTTTCTAATTCGGCCTTCATCACCCTGAAATTTCCAGTATCCCTTCTGGCAGAACCTAGAATTTCTTGAGATTTTTAATCGTCTGCTGTACTCTACATGTCATGTATGAGCTAAATGGGACGAAAGAGTCAAGTATGAATACAAACAAGGTGTTTTCTGTTATTTTACTTGTGAAGCTGCATGGTGGTTTTCAGGCTATGTCTGCCATTCTATAACACGAAGTCAGGGCTCATTCTGTTAGAGCACAGAATGCAGCACTGGAGCTCTGTTGTGTGCCCAGGTTGGAGCCCACCTGCCACCCTAACGAGGGCCCATGGTGCCCCTCTGGTGCCATCTGCAAGGTGGAGTGCACCGAGCAGAACGTGTTACGGGGGTTCTTTAGTCTTTCATTTGCAAAGGGCTTCATGGAATAAAAGAATGTCAGGTGCTGTGGTGGAAATATAGCAGCAGATGACAAGAGCCTTGTCTCTCAGTTTCTGTACAGGCCATCTGCTCCAGATTTTGTAGGAAAAGGTGAAGGAAAAGGTGAAACAGCTCAAATGGCTCCTGTTTCTGTCTTCTCTCTGCTTCTTCTAGAAATTTCTTCTTTGCTTTTTTTTTTTTTTGTTGTTGTTTTTGTTTTTTGGTTTTTTTTTTTTGTTTTGTTTTTTTTTTTTTTTTTTTTTTTTTTTTTTTTTGGGATT
>VWZN01003861.1:780411-819153 GCA_013396955.1 Regulus satrapa
TTTTTTTTTTTTTTTTTTTTTTTTTATTACTTGGGAACTGTGGCTATTCCAAAATTGGACTAGCTACAATTTTCCAATTTTTCACCCTATGGGGGTGAAAATTCCACTCCTTCACCCAAAGGGAGGAGAAGACTCTGTGTATATTTCCACCCTTGAGTACTAAAATTGTCTTGGAATGTTGCTTGTAAAAAGCCACCCGTTTCCCCCCATCCCTGTATTTGGGTTTCCCTGTGAGGACTTCGAGCTACCCTGGTGTGCAGGGTGGGTGAAGCCCCAGTTTCCATCCCCAGGGCCAGGAAATCGGGCAGGCATGACCCTCCTTTGTTCCTAGAAGTGCCTGCACAGAAACACTTGGGAGGAGTGAAACACCCGACTGGCAAGCTGACAAAAAGCCTTTATGGGAAGAGTGTGTGCTGCTAATTCTGGTGACAAACACCCAACAATAGTGGCGTGCTGGAGCTCACAGCAATTTGCATTTCACTGTGGACTTGCCAGAAATGAAGTGTGTTATATTTAGACCAACTGGAAGGGAAATCTCAGACACTAATTCAAATCACAAAGCAAGGAATAGAATTAACTCTGATCACAACCTTTAAAAAATAGACGGCTACAGCTATGAAAGAGGGCGAGCACATTGTCTGTACAGGCTGACTGTGCAAATATCAAAATATTTGTACTTAAATAGCTTCTTAGAGTATAAATGAGCTGGCAAATTATCTTATTTTCAAGGGGATTTCTTTCTTTTGCTTATGAAAGCATAGATCACCAGAGGATTGAGAGAGCTTACACATTTTCTCTCTACTATTCCCTAGTTCTTTACAAACCTTGATTTACTTCTCCCTTCTCTCATTTCACTTTATTCATTCCTCGTTCTAAAGTGTTGGGGTGGTTTTTTTTTCTTCCCTCTGCATTGCTGCAGCAACTTGAAATGACTGGAGTGCCTCATTCCATCATTCTGATATGTTTTTGTATTTCAATTCTAAGCCATTTTCAACCACAGATTTTTTACTATTTTAACTGTTGCTTTTTAGGACACTTCAGGGAAAAAAAATACACAATACACACTTCAATAATAAGTAAGAGCAAGGTAAAACCACATTTTGGTCTTAGTCCCAACTCAGTAGAAGTTTAGCGACCATGTCAGTGGAATTTGTTGTTTGAGGATCTACTTTTACATGTCTAATGGAGATGAACATTTAAAGTTCATCTGAGGAGAAGCCATTCCTTTTAGCAGGAATTCGGGGAACTTGCTGACAAATACTTAAAAGTACTAGTGGGAAGGAACAGAAATTAATCTCAGTGGTTGCTGCATGCAGTATCTTAAAGCTGCTTATGTTTTATGTTAGTGATACATGCATTTATGGTACTTCGTAAAGAATACTTATTTCAAGCCAAATCTTAGAAATAAAAACAGCAGGCTTTCCATGTAGTCTGGACCATATTTTAGAAAAATTTAGGTATTTGGAATAGAAAGATGCAGTTCTCCTTTTTTACCCTTTTAACATAAAATTCTCCCTACCCTCTTAAAAATCTGAATTCATTTGCACTGAATTCACTTTGGTTTCTGACATGTTCCCTCGGGTTGTTGCTCCTGAATTGGTCTGATTGTGTTATTAATCTGTTTACTAAGTTGTCACAGCCTAGCCTAGCTGTCAGTTTAAACACCTATATTCTATTTACAATAGCTAGTCAGGGAAAGCATCTGTGTTTTCTATTTTCTGCCTTAACTTTAAAATATGCCTACTATTCTTTATTCATGCTATGAGCCTTGAAAGTGCAGTTTCCTTAGCTTGTGGCACTTTTTCCTAAACCAATTTAGCAATCAAGGAGATTATTTTCTAAGTAGTTTTCTTACTATTTTCCCTATTTAGTGAACTTCAAAATAAAAACATGTTTTGCATTAAAACCCTGTAAAATTGCTTTATATTTACATCAAATGTGCTGTCATATTTACCATGATTCCTGTCATATAGCTGTGCAGTTAACATGTATATTGCTTTGTTTCTTTTCAGACGTTTGGAACAAAACCTCATCAAAATCATTCCCCCTGGAGCTTTCACCCAGTACAAGAAGCTTAAGAGAATGTAAGTTTTAATAAGACCAACATGCAAGAGCAATCATGAATCTTCTCTCTTCGAATTCAGTATCTTCATTTTAGAAACATATTGGCAATTCTGTGTTGAAATCACTGGGGATTGCACAAATCATCTCTTCAGAGTGTAAGCAACAATGGAATTGGGTTCAGGATGCCTAACGGTGCATGAAATCCTTAATAATGCTTAATTTCACTTCCTATTATAAACGATGTGATTTAATTAGTTGTTAGTCTGTTCAAAGTTCAAATCTGCTTCCTCAGACAAGATTTGGAGTTCCGTTTCCCTTCTCATCTGTTCCGTGCCTGTTTGCAGCACGTCGGGGTGGCTGACCCCAGTTAGAGCAGGAGTCACGTTCTTGCAGGGCAGTGAGGAGCTCTTTGTAGTGCCTTTGATGTCCTGATGTTGAAACGGTTTGACTGTTTACAAGAAAACAAAGAAACCTGCTGGAGCTTGTTTTCTCTGTCGCTTAATCGCCAGTAGATACCCAGATAATTCTTCCTTTTATTACCTCCTGTGTTTTCTCTTTGGATTAAAAAAAAAAATAATAATAACTCTGGTGTGTAGCAGTGCTGTCATGCAGATAACACGGGGCATTCCCCAGTCAGGTTTTTCTTTCGTTTTTGACTGATGTGTGAGAGATGATGTGACAGTTCCACGATGGCACAAACAATGGCAAAGCGAGTTGCCCCTCCTTCACCGCAGTACAGAGATATTGATGTTGCCACTGGAGCAGCAACTTCCAGAAGTCATTCAGGCTTTGTAGATCAGTGCTCATGCTGCTGAAAAGGGGCCTTTGCAGTTCTTCTCTGATGTGAACAATGCTGGAATTAAGGCAGTGTCAGCTCATTTCACAGAAGACACTGGATTATCAGAGAGCTTTGGGAAACTGAAGAGAGCTTGCACCATACCATTGATTTAAGGGCAAAATTGCTGTGTTTTCCAGTCCCAATTTAGCAAGTTCCTGGAGCTTAAGAGCTGTAAATATGGATCTTAATATTTAACAGGTCAAATCATCAATCTCAGATGGTCTCTATTCTGTCTCACTTTCAATATAGCTGTATGTATTTTTAAAGAAGTACTGTATTGGATAGTAAGATAGTAATTTCAGTGAATAATGATGGATCCCTTTTCAGTGATCTAAATTGTAACTTTTTTATTATTAAAATCACTACATAATTCTTTGTAAGGTATGACTAATTTTAGATTTTTGCAATGTTTTACTGTCTTTTCATTTTTCATGGATTGGTGAACTCTAGTTTTATGGGAGTTGACCAAAAAATACTCTTTAATGTAGATAGCTGCCCTATCCAACGTAGCACTTGCTATGTGAAATGATTAACATTAGAATTTCTCAGCAGAATTCCATTAGCAAGTGGTGCAAACAGCGTTTTGGGGTGTAATTGGCATACTCACTGAGATCTGAACTCATAATGAAATAATAAGTAATTATTATATAATAACTATAACTATATTATATAATAAGTAGTTATTAGTGGGCCAGATGATCTGTGCCAATGCTTAGTTAATGTGATAGGATCTTGTGGGAGAACTTGGGACAGGTATTTGAGCTGCAGAATGTCCCATTACAAATCTGATGTTTTGCCAGTTGTTTATCCACCTGTCTCCTTGTTCAAGTTTAGTTCCTGCTGGACAGTGAGGCTCTGGATTGGGCAACAGTTCTTTTACACATAGTTTTATTGAGAACATTTGTTTAAGTATTTAAAGACACCATCTTTTTTAAGATTGCCAGTCCTGTTATCACAAAAATATACTTTGGTTAAAAGATTATATCTTAAAACCAAAGAATCATCCATCCTTTTCCTTTAGAGGAAGGATAAGTTCAACATCACTGAAGTTTAGTTAGCCTTTCTTCACTTCTGTCACTTTGATTTCAATGAGCAGTGCCATAGCAGGAAGTTTATCAGTTTAATTAATGGATGCCCTACTGGGGGCAAAAATGAAGAAGATTAAAATAATTTTTGTTATTATTACTATTAATTACTATAATAATGTTTTTTATCATTCAGAGAATAGCATTAGCATAACTGTAAATTATATTGTATTTTTCTCCTTCTGGTAAATAAATATGCAAGAATTTTAGTGATACAATAGTCCTCATTTGCAGCTCTGTACTGCCTGTATTTTGATTCTTTGCTGAGTATTTCCTGCAAGATAATGAAGTTTCCTTTCCTTAACTAATTGGATAACTGAGATTAATTATGAAATTAGATCCACTTGTCCAACATAATCTTGATATTACTCGATATTATTAGGTCAAGATGATTGCAGAAAATGTATATTAATTCAAGTGTTATACTTGCATATAGCTGCAGTTTGCTGTTTAGAATGTGTCTTCAACAGCTTCCAGGATGGGAGTTTCTTTGGGGGTTAGGTTCAGTAAAGGAGCTGAAACCTGTTTTATCTTGGACTTAATCATAATTGCCCACATCTCCTGTCTCTGCTCTTCTGAGGCTTTTAACTAACAAGTTTGTAGAGCAAAAGTAAAGCCAAGTACATGGAATAACTGAAGGATGTGGTTGCACCTCTCTAGCTCTGATGCTTGTAGTGGCATTTCATGTTGTCAGACTAATTTTACCACATGTTAGCAGAAAACACATTGCGATTTCACAGGCTTCCCAGTAGCTCTGTGGAGTTGTGACATTTTTAAGCAGCTTCTACAAACTAAACCATATATGACATGGATTTTGCTGAGTACTCTTGTCAAATGAGAACAGTCCATTTTATATGGTGGAGATAATCTAGTAATCTGTTTTCAATAATGTTAGTCAACAGAGAGAGCATTCAACCAATGCTATTAATAGTTTTGCATTTGGCTGCATCTAAAAATAAATCTATTTTGTTTCAAAGCCTTTTACAGTGAAGACATTTCAGGCACACAGTCATGTGTTACTCAGCAACTTGCAGGGTATCCTTGCTTTGCTGGTGCAAAGTCAAAACTAATTTATGTCCCCAACTGGTGACTGAGCACAGCCACCCTCCAAGGTGTGTGCAGCAACCTTTTCAGGTTGAGAAATCTTTCAAGATTTCTACCGTGCTGTCAGAGGTGCGGGGAGGGAGGATGAGGTGACTGATATCATCCCTGCCTGAGTGGAATTCTGATAATTTTATTACATTTCCAGCTGAAGAGGCATAATTCCCCTGAGTGATTCTGAGATACCCTAAACTAAGAAAATGAGCCTTATGTCATCTAAATTGTCTTAGCTGCATAGCTTAGAAAAGCCTCTCTCTGTCTTGATGTAAATGAAAGACGGAATAGGGCAATCTCACCAAAGCAGGCCAAAAAAAGGGAACAAAAAGACCAGGACAAAACTGAATCCCTTTCTCTCAGTCAAGTCTGAAGGAGATGGAACCTCCTTATCCAGCCGCAGTGGAACTTGGTCTCTAACGGAAAGGAAATAATGTGTCTAATTATCTTGTGATGCTGATTGTAGTGCATCTGCATGAAGTGGGAGAGTGCCGTCGCCCAGCGTGGCATTGCTGCACGTTCAGGCCCCATTAGTTACACACTCATCAGCGTCCAGGCGTGGGGAGAGGGAGGGTGGAAATGGTGAGATGAAGCAATTCAGTAAAACAGTGCTGAAATACTTCTCTCAAAAACTAGATGCCCCTTTTCCAATGGTTGTCACTGTTCAGCAAACTCACCTTTTCCCATGATTTTGGCAGATTTTAATACATTCCTGAATAAACTGATCCACTTCATCCTTCTGCTTACTAGATAAAAAGTAACAGTCACTCTAAACAAGTTTCACAAAAACCTGTATAAAAATAAAAATTAGTGTTCCTACTTTCACGGCGACAATTTTGGCTGCTGTAAATTGAACTGCGAAAGCAAAACTTTCCACAAATGCTGTCCTTCTAGGTAGGAAGTTTTAACAGAAATCATCAGTAGATTGCAGAGAAATTCTTCATGAGCTTTGAAAAAGAATCAAGCCTTAGAAAAGTTACCAAAACACCAAACAAAAAAAACCCTATTTACATGGCTGGATTACAAAAGAGTTTGAAGACCTCATAAAAAATTTAACCAACATAATTTGTAGCTCAAAAGATGTAGAGAACAGAAAACCTTACTTTGTGATTACTAATTTTTCATTCAAGTGATGTTTTATTTGGAGTCAGCTTGGATCCGTAGCATGTGCCCCAGTGGAAATAGCAGTGAAGATGTACATGAAATACTGCATTGCTGCAGCTATCAGTGAAGAGATTTGATACTACTGATACAAGCTGATATCAGCTGTCAGGGAGTGCAGTGAGGTGGCTGAGAGTTGTGTCCCAGCTCAGCACCTGGTTGAGCTGATGGACAGAAAGTCTGGATGACAGTGACAGCCACGATGAGGCACCCAGCTCTGAGCCCCTGGGCGCCAAGTGCAGTGAATTGGGCTCCTTGTGTAAAGTTACTGTGGCAGTCTGTATTTATCTTCATGTTCTTGGCTGGTTGTGATTCAAATTGAAGAGTATTTTCCAAACCAGGAGCACACTTTCCTTTAAAAATGCAGCAGGCAATGCTGAGCCCCACTCACACCACTGCCAAAGGGCTGCTGGGCTCCCTGGCAGGCTCTGCAGCTCGCTGGGGGTTCCTGCAGTGCTGCTGGCTTCCGAGCTCCACAATTCCCTTTTGGATGCTGGAAGGCTTCCTCCAGTGTCTGAACCTCACCAGATCAAGGCTGAGTGCATTTTGTGCTGCTTGTTGTTCCTAGGCCACTAAAGGCCAGTGGAGCAGTGCTGATCTCCCTGCTTTGGGATCAGGGGCTGGCCACTCTGCTCCAGTTGTTTTAATTGTTTCATTGTCTCCTCCTCTCTCTTGGTATAAAGTTGGCCTTCCACGCCTGCTTTTCAATGTTCACTCCACCTTGGTGCTTTGTCATGGCCTGCTCCTCGTGCTTGAGGGCCGCCCCAGAGGGTCACAGTGCCATCTCCAGAGTTAATGGCTTTGAGGTGGTTTTATCAACGCCCCTGTTGTTCTTCCTATAAACCTGGTTTGTAACATCCATAAAATGAAAGACCTTATTAAGAGCATTGCTCTCTGTTGAGGCTGTGGCCTGTCATTCTGACTGATGTTTTCTGATCCTTCCTGGAATTTGCCCATCTCTGCCATCTAATAGCTCATCATTTTTCTGAGATTATATTATGATCATTTACTTCTGTTTTGTATCAGAAGTATACTTCCAATAAGTTGCAGCTAAAATATTTTCATTAGGTTCCTGTTTACTAACATTTTTTAAATCTTTCTTTTCACAGAGACATCAGCAAGAATCAAATAACTGACATTGCACCTGATGCATTCAAAGGCTTGAAATCTCTCATTTCATTGTAAGTAGAAAATAGAACTGAATGGGCATTTGGGGAGAGATTGCATGTAAGAGGAATAAAAATGATAATGTGCTGTCTGGGGGAACATATGTTTCTGTGTGCAACTGCCAGCTTGTGTGAAGCATCTGATCTTTTGTAAATGAAAAATTTGGTAAATGAAAAATCAACTCTAGAAAGGAGGACTGTCTACAAGTGTCTCATAAGGCTGCTGACTTCTGCACTTCTTCAAATCAGTGCATTATTCAGTCTATTGCACACATGCACCTGCAGGCTGCTTCATGCACCCCTATTCCCCATGGCACACCAAAACCTCACCTTAGCTCAGACATGACTGGTGGTGTCCACCAGGGAAGAGTTGAGGAAATAATTCCATACTGGATATTTCTTCTATAGCGAAGAAATTACACTCTCTTGGGAGTTTTCTGTTTGTTTTGGTTTTGTTTGGGTTTCTCACTTTTGATTGTTTGTGTTTTTTGTGGTGGTGGGTTTTGGTTTGTCTTTTTTTCTTCAAACTAGTTAAGGAAAGACCTAATCATAGGCAAATTTTATACACCTTGGCTGTAATTACTGCTTTATTAAACTGGAAGGGGACTAAGATATGATTTCATACAGAAGATAAAAGGAAGTTAGAATCTCTTGACAGCCATTTGTTTCTTATTACAGAACACAGAAAACTGATTTAGCACCAAGTTGAATTTACATGCAGCTGTGTTTCAGCCTAGGTACCTGCAGCACCATTAAAACTGTTGAGCTTTTAATGGGCAAAATGAGCAATACAAGGTCAGAAGCTGCATATTGAGGATAAATTAGAATAGAGTGGTAGAAAGCCCCATGTCGAGAGAAGAGGGAAGCACAACTAGAATGATACTTACCTGTGTTAATTTTAAAAACAGTATGGAAACAATTAACTCTTGGTAGTTTGTAGTTTGTGAACTGTAGTTTGTTTCTACAACCTGCCATCATTTTATTTTCTGAATACTGAATAATACTGCAAAATGGAATAATTTTTTTTACTAGAAGAATATCAGAAAGTTATTAAATACTAAAATTACATGTTGCAGTAAACCTCTGAGCCAGAATGTAGAAGGATTGGCCCTTTTTTGTGCCCTGGATCCAGCTGGGAGAAGGCCAGAAATATATATGAAGTGTTGCTGGTGTTTGTTGAATAGTTCAGGCGGTGTTATTCAACGTGCTGTGGAAATGGTCAAATCCCTCACTGCTGTCTGGAAACAATTCAGCAAGAGAGTGGCATTTACTGAACGCTACAGTTTTGGCTTAGTATGAAACTACTGCTGGTGCTGCAGTGCTGCAGCTTCCTGGTCCTGGCAAACCTCCTGGCTAGGAGTGAGCTGGACGGGCAAGACATTTCTGCTGGGCTTGGCTTCCCTAGGCAGAACTTACTCAGCTTAAGCACAGTTAATTCAGATACCCCTAGGTGACCTCAGGAGTGTGAGACAAAACACCTCAGGGTGGACCGAGAGGAAATGAGAATATAAACTGGGCAGGAGTTTGTAGTGTTTTGACTTGCAGACAGAAGTGAGTGACATGACCATGTAGTCTCTGCGCAGTCATCCAAGGCAATATTTTAAGTAAATTATGTTTGAATATGTTTGCATCCAAATGGGTAAAGCGGTGCTTAAGTTGATGCCAGTAGGTTGTGGCAGGGAGATGAGAGCAGCACAGCAAAGGCTGTGGCAAGGGAGCTGCCTCCGAGTCTTTCCTTTGTTCCATGTTTGCCTCCGTTTCCCTCCACCACAGACACACAAAGCTGTAACACACAGTTTCTCCTCTCCTTGGCAGCCTTGTTTCCAAGACAGTACCAAATCTAGTCCTGAAATGATCAGCCTCCTTCTCTAGGAGGCCTCCTCTGGGCTTTTTTTAAATTTCTTTTGAAAGGAAAAACCTTTCCCTGCTGTTCATTGCAGGTAGGTCTTACAAATGTTTTCCCTAGAGTTGAGAAGCCATGGTTAGTTCCCTCATCCTTCATGACCTGTCACCCTGACCTGGCAGGTTCCTCCTGTAGTTCTTTCAGTTTCTGAGCCCTAGATACCTTTAAGAGCAAGTTGACATGCTGGTGCATACGTTTAGTGAGACACCATGGAGGTTTAACCTCTGTGCAGAGCAGCTGGACCTTTCAGCTAGCCGAGTTCTACCCAGAAGAAAGGAGGGGAAGGCATTAATGCACAAATGAGAGTAAGCAACTTGGTTTCCATTAAAAATGAAGTGCTGCTGTACGACCTAATATCCTTGCGCTGTTTTGGTCTGTTTTTATTCCCATTTTGTGCTCCTCCCTCTGCTCCCTGCTTGCATGCAATCACACTGCTCCCTATGGGTCTGGAGAGCCAGAGTGCTCCTCTGGAAGCCAGCCAACGTTGTTAGTCTGCCTGCCTAATGCAGGCCTATATTTAGTGGGTTCTACTCTGCTTTCTTCTGAAGTCAGCTGGGCTTGGTGTTTCCAGGCAGAAATGCTTCTCAGAGTACTCTGCCTGTTGTACTTGTGTTGAGATGGTAGAAAAAAGAGTGTATTGCAGTTTTCAAAGCATGGGGATGTTTAGAACAGAAGCTGTTTCCTCTAAAATGCATAAAACATATCTTTTTAAAGTGCTAAGTGACCCATGTGCTAGCAGGTCATAAGTTTTTATTGTAAATCTATACATTTTCTTGAACAAGAAATTCACCTATGGGAGTCAAGCAGGAGACAAAATGATTGCACTTGAAAGCAGCCGCTTCTACCTTGGGTTTTCTCTGCATTTAGCAAAAGAAAGGCAAATATGTTCCTGTAGGGTACTCAAGACTTCTCCATTCCCCACATGCAGGAAAGATGAGTTATTTTTTCTATGCCCATTTTTCAGTGGGATTTTGTTCCCTATTTATTTTACTCTTTGGAACAAGAAATTTCTACTTAAAAACATTTGGGGATGCACATACCTTATTTATTTTCCTACTAGTTACAGAATAAGGAACTGGAATCATTATGCTTTAAGAACTTTTTTTTCTTCTTCTTAGAGTTTCCTGGCTTTTCCTTTTTTTCTTGTTGTGCTGGAAGAATTAGTCTTGTCATGCAATACTTCCTTCATATACATATGAGAGCAAATAGTACCCTTGCATTGAGAAGTGTGGCAAAATTGGTTGGTTGCAAAGGAATGTGTTGTCTGAATTTGAAGGAGAAGTTTGAGAAACGCTGTGTTTGTAGTGCCTGCTGTTTGTGTTCCATGGTTAGCAGGGCTGATCTGCAGGAGTGGAGTGGTTAATAACAGCCCAGAGCATGGGGGACAATAGGAATCGTTTCATGTTTCAAGATTGCTGCACACACTTTCTAAAGTAAATTAGTTTTTCATTTAATCAACTCAGAATCTGTCTGGTATGGGCGAGAGAATTGTATCAGCATTTGGTTATCGTTAATAGTATCAAAGATAAATGTAATTCTTGGGGTCAGTAAAGGTCCCCCAAATGTAGGTTTGGAAGGCCAAATCCAGACTGTCTGGGGACATTTTATGAGATATGACAAAATAGTCTAAGCCTTCTGGGTGTTCAACTGCATGAATAAGTTTTTGACCACAGCAGAGGGAGAATTCCTTTGGTTTTGTTCATATACTGAATTAAGCTAGTGAACACTTTAAAAACTTAGATCAGCCTGGGCAAAAAGACAAGAGACAGCTTAGTTTTTTAGGTTTTGACATAGCAGTCCCATTTAGACTATCATCTCCTGGGTGATGATGTATGGGGTGTCATTCATGATGATTTGAAATCTGCAATAAAACACTGCCTATTGCAATACCTGACAAACTTATTTTAAGGTAACAAATTGGTTTGGATACTTTTACTGTGATTTATTTAGCTTAGCTTGTTCTGAGGAAATATGAAATAGTGCAGGGGGAAAAAAATTACATGTCTAAGTTTCTTTTAGATATTAGAAATTTATTGCTGTTTTTATCCCTATCAATTCATCCTCTTCTGAAAACCTGAGTTCGTGTTGAGCCTGTGCCATTGTACATAGCTTGGGAAATACATTTCTTCCCAGCAAGAATTGTTTTCACAGTCTGAAGGAAAGTTAAAAGCATCCTGAGGACTGAAAAAGACATTGCATAAAGTCACAATTTGACACTTCAGTAAGAATGTTTCAGCCCAGCCAAAATAAAGGAACACTTAGCTGGAAACCATATGGTCTAAAGTAAGGGATTCTGTGCTAGGCTTTCAGATCTCAAAAAACTCTGTGTCACCTTCAAGGGAAAAATCTCTGTATTCTGTGATCTGACTAAATGGAGCAGCTAAATTGCAACTACACTTGCAAGTAAGGCAGCTGAGGAGCAGAGACGTAAAATAAAGAACACAGCAATTCTTGTTTCACACCCTTGGAAAGGTGGCATGTTTCAGGGCATCTGCAAGGCCCTGTATCGGGAAAGTCAGTGCAAATTCCCTCATTTTAAAATGGTGCGAGAGGTCAGGATGGATGGAGACTCTGATGAATCAGAGTAAATTTCCTGTTTTAAGACCCTTCTGCTGAAGGTTTGGTCCATACTTGTGGCCACATGTGCTTCCCGTGCTTTCTTTGTGTGTGGTGTGCCCCAGATTTGCAGCTCAGTCTATGCAGTCACTATTTTCACTGTTTAATCTTTATTTTAGAATATCGTGGGTTAAACCGCAAAACTTGAAGTTTAGTAGTAACAATTAATTATTTAATTGGAAATTTAATATGTCTTGGGAGAGATACCTCATTAGGGGACTAATAAAATATGATGCCAGAATCAGGCTGAAGAAACACAATGCCTCATTTGTGGCTGTTTTATATTTGTATAACTTCTTGTTGCAGATCCATAATGATTCTTTAGGGTGCTGCTCCCAGGGGTTTCCAATGCTTGCAGTGCTGCCAGGGGTCTGTGCTTTATGTGCTGTGCTATTTGTCAGGCCCATGGCTGACTTGCTCTTCTAAAGATGAGAAGCCAGTGAAGTATCAGGAGCCCACACAAAAAAAAAATCTTAGTAGTTTTTTTTGGTGTTCTAATAAATGTTCTAAATCACTGATTCAGTGTCTATTGGCAGCAATTACTGAGCTAATTTTATTTTTATTACATGTTAACTTTGTTAGTGTATTTTTAATTTAAAAAATGCTTTGGGTCTAAAATTTCAGGTGCTTTGGGATAGAAGGGTTGTATTCCTGTGCCAAGCTTGCACATTAGCCAGGACACCTGCATGTCCTGCAACACATGTGAGGGAAGCAAGTGAACACCAGTTTTAGAACTTGTAATGCCAAAGAGCAAGTCTCCTAAAATTTACCTCTGCTGGTAAAAGCACTGGAGATTTCAATGAAGCTCTTGAACTGAATTGGTCATGTTTCCTGCTGTATGGCTTTTTAAAATTGGCTTTTTGGTTGGATGGTTTTTGGGGGGTTTTGTTTATTTGGTGGTGGAGTGTTTTTGTTGTCTTCGTTTTGTTTGGTTATCTTTGTTCTTTTATTTGGGTTTGGTTTTATTTTTGGTCAGGGGTTTTTTGCTGGGTTCCTTTCCACCAGAGCTGCTGTTGTGGGTCGGGGCAGAGGAGGCTCTCAGGGGCTGCCAGCCTGGCTGCCTCCATCAGCTGCTGGAGCAGAGCAGGAGCTGCTGGAGCAGCAGCCAGCCCAAGCCACGCTCCTTGGTGTGGCTGGGCTCTGCTGGCTGGCACAGAGCTCCCAGCAAAGCAGCTTTGCTGTGCTTTTCCTGCAGCCAGGGGCAGGAGGAGCTGCAGGGAGGAGCTGCCCTGGCAGGGCCGTGTGCCCCAGCCCTGCTGGGCAGTGAATGGCATCAGCTTGTTTGGCTCTGAACATGAATATGAATTGCAGACAAGTGCCTGAGCTCTCATACTGACTTTTGTTTAGCTGCTAATCTGTTTGAATGCTAATGTGCCACATGCGCATAAGCCTAATTAGTTTGGAAAATGCTTATTTTCCTTTTCATGGCTTCTAAAAATCGGAGCTTTGTTTTATTTTATAAGCTCCTTTGATCTGTTTTATTTTGCTCAAAATAATAGAGAGGATATATAAGCACATCCAAGGTTTAAAGTTCAGTGGCACACTGCATTATGACCTTCTGACTGTCAAATTAAAAATAAATGAAAAAAAAATTGCTCTGAGGGTCTTATTTTGGTATTTGCATTCAGTAGTGCCGTAGGACATGAGTGTTGATATTTCTTTAATGTTTTGCTTTCCCTAAGTGTTCTAGCTCTGCAGCCAGAATAACCCTTGGGCTGGGGATGTTTTTCCTTTCCATGGGCATTTTGTAAAACTTAGCTTCTCAATTCTTGTTTGCTGTTGTACTGTGCATTATTGATCAGCACTGCTGATCTTGCTCCTTCACAAAACTAAGGAAGATGTTTCTCTGACATCCCAGAGTTTGCAGTCTAAACTCAGCGTACAGATGACACACAAAAGCTAAAGAAAGGTTTTTCAGAAAGACTCCAAGGTGCAAAAGAAGCATGCTGGGTTCTGTGGGCATTGATGTTTTAACCTTTTACAAATATTTTATTTGCAGAGGTTTTGCTTTTGCTCCCTGATACAGGTGCACACATCTTTGTGCAGAAGGAAATCTGTGAGTCAGCCTTTCACATGTTGGTTTAGAGCCCAGTGAAATCCAGGAACTTGAATGTTCTGTCTAAATGATCCTGTTAAACCCTTCCAAGTCCAGCCACCATTTCTGTCTAGCTTTGGATAGAGTACAAAAATCTTCATGTATGACATTAAATTTTGTTGAAATAGGAAATTAGTCTTCTGAAGCTCAAGTTAAGAAACAATCAGAAAAATTGGGAATCACTCATTACTCAGAAGAAACACTAATGGGAGCAGCCCATTACAAACACCTCCTGACTGTACTAGATAGAGAAATTGTTCTGTTTGTTTAGAGAAAATAGAGTGCTGGATGACCCATAGTTTCTGGAGCAGCACTTCAGTTGCTAGTAAACCGCAAAAAATAATGAAAAATTTGGGTTCAGCTTAGGTTTTGGTATTTAAATGGTGTTATTTTTGTTTAGGCTCAGAAATGAGCTGCTCTGGGAAGGCTCCCACAGGGTGGTGGACTCCACTGACTGATAAGGAGCAAACTGAAGTGGTGATGCTCTGGGAGGGCTGGGGGGTGTTGGAAATGGTCTGTCATGCTAGGAGTTTGTTTTTCACTATGTTCAACTCTTCCTAATATTTCAAACGTTGTAAGGCGGGGTAAGCCAAGATTTCAGCCAACATCCAAGCCTCACATGGCCTTTTGATTCATTGCCAGCCTGTTGTTCCACATTAAAAAAAGGGAACCAACCAATTTGGTGACACATAAGCAGCAGTTTTTTGTATGAGCTGGTTTATAACCATTTGCCGTGTCCTGTGTAGAGCATAGAAATTGCATCAATTCTGGTTTTCCCAGTTTAAAATGTTTAGGTAAGGCAAAATATTGTCAGAGGGAGCCTCCTCATCTTCCCCTTTACCAGGACTGGCATCAACTCCTCAGCCACTCTCTGGTTTTGACAAATGGTACCGACCTGCAGAAATGACAAGAGCAAATACTTCAGCCAGGATTGGATTTCTGGTGTTCCTGTCATAAATGGTTTTGCTCTGATCACTGGGTAACACACCTCAGTGTAATGGTGGTTCTGTCTCTCTTCCCCTTCTGTTCAGTTTCTAGGGATAATATATCTCCATTTTCCATCAAAAAATGAAATATTTTTAATGTTAAAACTGAATAGTGGATATGAGGTCATATATTTATGGTTGATTAAATATACACAGTGGCTCTCATTTTTTGTTATTAAAGCTTTACTGATTTTTATAACTAATCTATACCTAAATTATTTTTGAGTTCCTGAAATATATGTCTATTTCCAGTTCAGGATAAATTTCTTTATATTAGTTCACTGAAATGGTAACAGCAGCTGGTGAAGCCATAATATTTTATCCAGTGATGCCTGTGTCACATTTCATGCCAATTACTGTATCTTAAGAGACTCAGTTATATGAAATTTTATTGATAACCAACTTGTGCTCTCTGGCTTTTAAATTCAGTATTACTGAGCAGAATTCTTGGTTTTTTTGCATCAGACAATATGCCTTTCAGTGGCTAAAATATTTCTAAAAAGGATGGGGAAAAAAAAATCCCATAACAGAATGAAAAATATTTCAGATACATTTTTTGGACGATGTCCAGTTTCCACATTAAAAATGCCTTCCAACACCAGACGAAGCCTGAATCATAACGACTCATTTAATGCCATGTGCTCTCTGAAAAGAAAATGAGATCAGTGGTTAAATGAAATGCCCACAGATCCTGGGCATGGTGCACCATGATCAATAAAGATGATAATGCAGAGATGTGGGAGGACACTAAACTGGGCTGTTATTTAAGATTTATTTTGTCTTCCTGAATCTTTCAGAGTGCTCTATGGAAACAAGATCACGGAGATTCCCCAGGGCCTTTTTGATGATCTTGTGTCTCTGCAGCTGCTGTGAGTATGATCCCTTCCTCTTCTTTATTTTACTGACTAGCTAGATTTACTGTTCTTTCAGCTTCTGACATTAATAGAACCACCTTTTCCACTGAAAACTCCCTGGGATGTGCCAGTCTGTTGTTTCTGTGTCAGGCAAGAGAGAGGCAAGGACTGAAAAAAACTAAAAAAGGGAGGTGTCAACAGTTTTATAGCACAGTGTGTATAATGGATAAGAGACACAGAGGATTTAAGTGTGGGGAGGAAACGAGAGGCTCGGTCCAAAAGGAAATTTGGTCACCGGCTGATGCGTGGGTGGGGATGCCATCTGATTGTTT
Organism: Regulus satrapa; assembly: GCA_013396955.1. Classification (NCBI taxonomy): domain Eukaryota; kingdom Metazoa; phylum Chordata; class Aves; order Passeriformes; family Regulidae; genus Regulus; species Regulus satrapa. The sequence continues at coordinate 796,607 of VWZN01003861.1, forward strand.
TTACACATTTAGCACTTGTGGTTGAATGTCTGGATCCTTGAGGGCTTGTGTGCTGTGAGAACCTGCTGGGGCAAGGGAAGGGGCAGCGTGAGAGGTCCGACTGCTGCAACTCCTGCTCAGTTCCACGTTCTTTTTGTGTCAAATGGGGCTTAGTTGCAAGAGAAATGATTTTACAGTATATTGCTATTTAAAGTATTTCATGCCGTGATTTCACTTGCAGTCATGATCAGGGTAAGATACATACAGAGAGATATATTCAGTTTGTATTCATGGAGCAGAAAAACTTTCCTAAGCCAAACGTGAAATTACGAATTTCACTCACTCCTGTCTCCATGATCACATTGGGAACCACTAACTCCTTCAAAGGGAAGGGAATCATGAGCCAGGCCGTAGAGGGAGCAGCAGGGAAGTGAGTTTAATGCGTGCTCCTCGTGTTCTGATTACCATCATGGATGAGGCACTCAGAGAATAAAGGTGATGTACCAGAAGTGAATCAGTTTGGGTTTATGTCACATCCCACCCCAAACAGTAAATCATTTTTAATGTAGAATATGAAGTAGCTTTTAGACACGTTACTTGAAGCCTTTCTGACTCTCCTGATGCAGCCAGCAATGAATTTCCCAAAGATTGTCATTGCCATTGGATGTGTCACTGTGATTGCAGCCTATGCTGCAATCCCTTATATGGGAAATCAAAGTTAGCTTAGATTTAGATCAGCTTTCATGAGCCAAGCCAAACGAATGAAATGATACCACTGAAATGACTCTCTATGCTAAGTGAAGGACTACTCAGATGTGTAATGTGTCCATGAGACCATAGTTGCAAACGTGGCCCACCCTGTTCCAGAGCAGGGCCATCAAGAGCCCCTTTGGTTTGTCTGTTCACTCCCTGAGCTGGGGCAGTGGGGAGCTGCCCATTGCTTTATCTTCTCCCTATGCACCTTTTTCTGGCAGCTCCTTTCCTCTCTCCTGCCCCAAACCTCACGGGTTTTCTGGTACTTTGGTGTTTCTGTGGCAGGCTGGGCAGTAAGAGGAGTTTTGGGGATGGTTTGCCAGGTGTGAGGACAGTAATTACGAAAGTGCAGAGGAGTTGGGACTCACCCTGCTTTGATCTCTGAGAAAAAAACTGTGTTTTAAAAAACCTGAGATATACAACTGTCCTCCCCAACCCAAATATTTCAAAGTTACAACTTTGAGACAATATTCTTCAGGACTTGTTCTGTCTAATCCAGGCCACTTTACAGATAGAATCCTTCCCAGTAGGAAAATATTAATATGAAAATCACTCAACACACGTTGACTGTCCTATAAAAATGTGTCCTATACAAAGATGGGTCTAGAACTTTTGCATAAGGCATTAAGCAATTTTTAACTCCTTTATAGAATAGTCCTGGCGAGCATTTAAAGCAGGCCTTCAGTGAAGTGCATATTTAAGACAAGATAGAATTGATTTTAGTCAGAATTAGCTCAAGTGGTGCCTTGTTTTTAAAGAACCAAAATCTGTGTGCCAGGGAACCACTGAAAGGTTGTGCTTCAACTATTTAAACATTCTCAAGCTGAGACAATGTAAGTAGATTGCCCCGTTTTGGGATTCCAAAAATTCCACTACCCTGGAGCTTTCCAGGGTCTTCTTGAGTGTGTTTGTGTGTAAAGTATCTTTTTGGCAAGGAGAGCTTTGAATGGTCATGTTTTAAATGCAAACCAATGTCTGCAGCTTTTTGGATTGTGGATTTGAAGCAGCTGTTCTGGGATCGCTTGTAGTATTTTAATGGCTACTAAAAAAAAAATAAATGGCATTCGTTGGTCTTAGACCTGCTGTTGAACAATTGGAAGAGTGCCCTATGATTAGATCTAATTTAGTGCTCCGTGGACACTAGATTGGATTTCTTCTTATTAGTCTGGAGACACTCTGGTAAGAACTGATTAAGGTATCCTGGTAGCCTGTCTGATTTCCTGAGCTGGAGCAGGAGCAGTTTTGAAAGTGTACTGGCTTTGTCATAAAGCAGGACACAATGAGAAAAAAGGGAGTCCTTGTGGGTTCTGTATTGTTTAGAAGGAAAAAAACTATTTTTTTGAAAGAAAATATATTGTTTAGGAGGAAAAAAATAATTACTGAGAAATTTCAGAACAGATAATATTGTTACTAATTGCTTTGTATGGAACTCATCAGGGTTTCTCAGATATGTAATTACTCTTCAGTTTAAATCTACTGTCACAATGTAGGCCAGGATTATTCTGTATTCTGGCTGAATTCTTCTTCTCTGTTAGGGCTGACACCTTCAGACAGTACCACTGGTGTCAGGAGCCCCAGAGCTGGAAAAAGGGGTTCTCATCTCAGGCATGGTCACATCTTCAAGTGTCCTGTTTCTTCAAGTGACTTCCTTCAAGGTGAAATGAATTCAGAACAAATTTTAGACCACCTGGCTGGCCTTAGCATTCTGCATTTCTGCCTATAAGGCAGAGGTGGCAAGCCAGTATTATATTATATTTGGCAAGAAAATTACTAGGCATGGTTAGATAAAAAGGATTTGGAGGTTTTTTGTTGAGGGATTAGGGTGTGGTTTTGTTAGTTTTTGGGTATTTTTTTTTAACCCTATGGATTTAATTCAAATTTCTGAAGTTTTAATTATAAGTAACTATGTTAAGTAGTTAACATTACCTACAAAAAATAACTGCAATTGGATTTTTGTTAAATAGCTGATTTCACAAATCTTACGTGTTTCCTAAGTATGCAATGGTAACCAACAGAGCAGCAAAAATCCTTCTTCAAGTCCAGCTACACATCTGTTCTGTGGAGAAGAAGCTTTTCTTGGAACATGTAGTTTTCCTTACCCTTTTTGAAGGTGCCAGAGGAGAGGATGATAGAAAGCTTTGTAGCTACTGTACCCTATCCTCCTACATTCTTCTTTTCAGCAGGTTGTATAAAGTGCCTTCTGGGATTTTAAGGTCAATTTGGGTTTGAGAGATCTATGTTTTTTTTCTAGAAAGGAATAACTTTTTTTTTCTATGCAGTGAATGGAAACATTCATTTTACTGGGGGAGCAAGGCATCCAAGCTGTGAAATAGTGTTTGATCAAATTGTTTTCATTTCTCACATTTAAATACCAAAAGACCGACAAAGGCTTCGGCTTAAGGTGGAGTTTTGAGCAACCATTAGCTGTGGATGGTTAGTCCAGGAGACCTTCAGCTGACCTTGAGCTTCCTAGAAACTGGAATGCATCGAAACATCCTGCTCACCTGTGCTTCAGTTCCCCGGGAATGTGGACAGGCTCTCCCAGGAGCCCCTGAGCCCGCAGCGTGCTGCAGTCACTGCCCGGGCACACAGCAGGACCCTGGGGCAGCAGCCCTGTGGCAGGCAGCCCCAGCAGCAGCAGGGGCAGCGCGTTTCTGAGCCAGCCTTTGTCACATCTCACTAACACTCCTCCCTCCCTGCAAGCAGATGAAAACAAACCAATTCTGGGAGCTTTTCATTGGAGCCGTGCTCTGCTTGCTGGAGCAGGGAGCTGCCATAAGATCTCTGCTGTTTAAAGAGGCTCTACAGCAGAATAATATGAGGGGTGAAGCCTCATTTTTCGAATGTCTGGCAAGTATCAGTTTGCAATAAATCCTTTTCCTTGAGGAAAATTACTTTGCATAGTTGCTAATCATACAAGTGCTCGGGAGTGTTGATCCTAAATCTTCTGCTTGTGATCCCCATATTTTAAAGAGCAAGAAAAATCCCCACAGTGGGCTCTGTTTTGATGCTGCTAAACATCAGGAGATCTACTCCTGTGGTACTTATGTATTTAAATCAGAGGCATGTTGTGTTTCTCTCTCAAAAAACAAAGCCAAAAGCTGACAGCCTTCTCCTCTCCACCTAGTGTCTGGTCATTAGGGAAAACTCAAAGCTGCCATTGGAAAGGAGCAATAATCATACTGGTGCCTGGAACTGGACATATTGACGGATAAAGTGATGTCAAAAGTGGTGACAAATTATCACTCATCTAACCGAGGTTAAAATTTAAACTAGATATAATATTTACAACTTCAGCTGACCCTAAAATAGACTTGTATGAAGTGACAAGTCATGTGTGTACTTTCAGAAACTGCTATCGTCAGTCTTCCCAAAATTCAACTGGTCAAATTTTGGTTTGAGTGATTCTTATTTTTTTCTAACTTGCTTTTTATTCTGGTTTGTTTTGGTTTTTTTTTTTTTCCTGGGATGAATAAGGCAGATACTTGATATCTCCAACTCTTTTCTGTTGCATGGAAAGTGTCTTCATGGCAGATTTGCCAAGTTTGAAGTGCTTGTATTGATTTGTAATTCTAGATTGAATCCCAGTACTGAAGAGCTTAAAGCAGGGTCTACCAATTCCTTATTGTGTACTTTTGGGGCTTGATCGAATCTCAGAGAGAATGCTGTATGTACAAACTCATACAGAGTATTTAAAAACAACAGAATGTACATAAAATCCAATGTTTGGCATTGTATACATTGCACTGTTGTATACATTAATATATTAACCAGCTCTGTAAACAGTAGAGAAATGTCAGAACAAAGTACAGTTCTCCATTTACAAGTCTTCAATAGCACAGTAATCACTTCCCTTCCCCACAGTGATCTGGGCTTTAAGTGATGTAGAAAATCTTGTTCTATGGAGTTCTTGAGTTTCCTCCTGGAGAACAGGCAACAGGCAGTAAAAAATGGAGACCTTGTGACTAGATGTAAGGGGAAAACATTTTCACAGTGATGTCAGGTAGTTGGAACAGGCTCCCCAGAAAGCTCTGCATCCCCTGTCCTTCAAGGTTTTAAGACCAAACTTTATCCAGACTGGATAAAGCTCAAGGTAACCCAGTCTGATCTTGTAGCTCATCCTGTTTTGGCAGCCTATTGGAACAAGAAACCACTGGAGCTTCCTGGAGTTCTGAAAATTATCCTGTGATCTGGTGATCTGCATTAACTGTGCATGAATGAGTCATGCTTTGAGTGGATTTCGGACCAGATGACCTACCTGGAGGTCCTTTGCAGCCTGTGTCATTTCTGGGATCTGTGAACCAAAATTCTTAGCAAAATGGCATGTGAGCTTTTCTCTTGATTCCTCAAAATATTTCTGGCTACAGCACAGACTATGCCACCCTCATCCTTCCTAGTCCAGGACAGAAAGCTCTCTGCACAGACCTGTTTAATAGCTTTAGAATTGCTTTCCAGCCATTTGCCTCCAGCTTTTTTCCTTCAGATTTCTGCATTTAGGTTGCTATTGTGATAATGTTACTAAACTCAATAGCCGCTGTTAAAAGTGAGGAAGCAGCATCTGCCAGACTCAGAAATACAATTACAGTCAAGCACTAATGAAAGACTGCAGCAGCAGCTGCCTTTCCTGTGTCACTTGGTGAAGCCTGGCTGCAGGCAGCTTCCCCAAACAACTGCTCATCCCCACGTCAGGGAGATCCAGCAGCCCCTCTGACGCCAGTGCTCGGAGCCCAGTTCTCCTCGCTGTTATTATTATACACCAATCTAACTCTGCTAGCCCTGGAAGTGGTGGAAGTGGGTTTATTCTGTTGTGCATCTGAATTATCTTGTGGTTATCGAGAATCAGCTGTGATCTTACCTGCAGGCAGAAGTTAGACACCGTTGAATTTCAAGCAGCAGAAGTCTGGGTGCTGTGACAAGCGTGTTTATTATTCTGCATGTAGTAACAGAAGTACCACAGGATTGTTTTATATGTGGTGTTCAACGAGAGTTGTGGACTTTTGGATGAGAAAAGGAATTTCTGAATTCTCTTTCTAAATTCCCACCAGAATGGGACTGTCAGACTGTGCTCTCTACTTCCTTCTTCACTCATTATCAGCTTGCGACTTTTCCATTTTAATTTACTGTGAATAAATTTGTCATCACCATCATCCAGTTTCCTGAACATGGAGAAACACTTGAAGCTAGTTAAGCAAGCATGATGATGATTTCATGCTGGTTATTATCAACTGAAGCAGTAACAGAGACTCTTCAGTGGTCAGTCATCACATTAGAAAATGTAAATTTTAGTAGATGTTTAAATATCTCGGCACAGCAAGACACAATCAAAATGCTCCCTGACAGTCCAGGTCATCTTAAAATGCTCCTGGAACTTAATATAATTATTTTGCCAATAACCAGGCAGGGGCATACACAATTCTGTCATTAGACCTTGCTTGTCATTGGCTGCTGGGATAACCAAGTGCTTGACTAGATATTGCTGTATTGACACTTCAGCTGTTCTCCCATGAAAAATTGTGTTAAATCAAGGATGACACTTGAGCCCCTATAAATTTCAAGAGAAAATTCTGAAAAATACATCCTAATTTTTTTCTGGACTTCTTGAAACAGGTATTGCATATCCTAAGGAAAGCTTTCTGCTGAGAATTCTTCCTTAGCTGCCTTATAGTGCCTCTGAATGTAGGTGAAGCTTTCCACTATTGATATTCTGTAAAGGTCATGCCTGTTCAATTTGTATTCTGCTGTTACCCAGGCAAAACTGTTACCCAGTTCTTCTCTCCCCTACAAGTCTCCTGTGCCTCTTACATCTGTTTTTTCTGGTGAGTTCTCATTTTCCCCAGTGGAGTCTGGCATGTGGGATGTGCCAGCCAGTTCATGGGATGCCAAACATTTTCATTCTCATCGTGTTGTCGTTGCTGTCAAAACACAAAGCTGGTGAAAAAGGAAGAGAAGCTTTTCAGTGCCTCGGTGCAGCTTTTCTCCCTGACACTTTCCTTTAGTTTAGGCTCACTCATGTATTTAGGATGATTCCTGCTCTATCCTGGAGCACCAGAGGCCAGCCTGCAGTCCCCAGCACGTGTCAGGTTGCCAGGCTGCTGTTGATTCTCCAAGTTTTGTGGTTATTTCCTGGTAGTTTGATTACTTGACTTCACTGAGATAAAAATACAAATATGGCTAAGGGTAAAAGCCATATAAACATTCCCATTTGCTCTTAAAAAACAATTTTTTCAGTCATTTTGGGTTTGGAGTTCAGAATGTTATTTAAATGTTAATCACTTGAAGCTGTGCTTGGGCATATAATTCAATTATGGGACCATCTTAATTATGCAGATGGTGCTTATGAGCAGCTGATACAATTACAGAGCCAATTCAGTGCACATTCATTTCAAGGGCTTAGCTGAAACACATTATTATTTCAATGTGTGTGGACAAATCCACTTTTTCAGGAAATGGGTTCACGGAATTGTAGCAGTGCTCTGCTCAGCTCGTTGTTTCAATGGTGTGCAAACCACAAGGTTTTTAAACATTCTCCCTTATTCTGTGGTGGTCCAAGGTTTGTGAGAGGTTCCTTCATGTTTTTTACATGTCCAGAGGGATGAAAATGGAGATTTGAGTTAATAATCCATCATCCCTCTGGGTAGCAGGCGGTTTTATTTCTACTTGAATATTTAACCTCCTTTTGAATGGTGCCCCACATCTGGAGGCCGTGTGTGAATCTCATCCAATCAAGCTGATAACAAAATAGGAGAATTAGTGGAATTTACCACTTTCACCATGAGTTGGTGCAAAAATAAATACCGTGTAATTCCTGCTAAAGTAGAACTCCACTTTTAATGTTATTCCTTCTTTTGGTGTAAGTCCAGTAAAGGAACCCTTACTGTGTGTTATGGCCTGGTTCAGTGTTCAAGGAAGATTCTGCTTCCTGGAATATGTTTTCCTCATCTGCCTTTGTGTCAGTTTAAAAAACCTCTTAAAACCATTTTTAACTCCATGTGAGGCCTGCCGTGTATACCTAATTAAAAATTAGATGCCATTAGTGGAGCTGGGATAATGAAGAAAGATTAAGTGAAGAACTGAGATTTACAGAGGGGAATATTCATAGCGAATATTTTAAAATAACTGAGAGTTTTGAAAGGAATAGGAACCTTAATGATTCTGGCCAAAAGTCATCATCTAACTCACAGTAAGTAGGAGGAAAAAAAAATTTAGGGGTGACATATTCTGCTTCATCAGTTTCTCTTCTCCCCCTGTTTCTCACTGGTTCTGAGCAGAAATAATTCATTAATGTATCTCACCATTTACACCATATGGCCACACCTGTATTACTGTTGAGCAGAATATCTGTGATCCACAGAAGAGGTGCTGTCACCTCAGAAAAGCTGTTCAGGACCTGAATTCCCACTTCTAAACAGTTTGCACAAGCAATTTCTGATCCAAATTACTCAGATGCCTAAAGAAGAGTGTGTGCCTCAGTATTTGTGGCTGTATAGAGGATCAGTTGCTCTCATTTTCAGTGTTTGGCTCTAAATAAATGTCACAGATTATATCACTGTGAACATAGTCATCAAATATTCATGCCAGGAAACCTCGTCACAATGTAAACTCTATTTTCCAGCATGGGGTTTATTCATGTTCTGTTGAAACTAATGGGAGAACGAATCTGGATCCAGTGTATTCACTGCAGTTGCCAGTCAGTTTTGCTCAGAGGGTTCTTTCAGCGGCGTGGATCAGTAACGTAGACTTTGTGCCTGATCTTTGCACAGGAGGGAGCAGCATCTGTCCAGAGCATCTCTGCTGAGCACTTCTGAGGCATCCAGGAGGACATACTGGTTACCCACATGTGGAAATACAATTGTAGTTCACTTGTAAATTCTCTTATTGCTGAGATTGTTTTCCTTTTTGCTTTATGCTGTGTTACTGCTTGCAACATAAGCCATTATTATAATACTGGGAAAAAAATTAGCACCTAGCAAAATAAATGGAAGTGCATACTTGTTTTCAGTTTTGTTCCTGGATAGCTCAGGTGCCAAGCCTCTGTCATGGGACAGGAACAGCCAAACCAAGCTGATGTGCATTTCCCAGAACTGGGGTGGGACCAGTGCAAAAGGACAGGGGTAGAAACCAAAGGATTTGTGATACCCAGAGCATGTCTAGGGATATTGTTCAGATTTTAGTACCTGGTTCTGCCTTCTACCGCCTTGTTAAGTCATTTTTTATGGATGAGATACAAACTGGAAAGAGAAGTGCATGATGTGCGAGATCCAGAGGAGGAAGATGGCTTTGGTTTGGACACACAAATGGCTGTAAGAAGCAAGCAGGAAGAGATGGTATTTGCTGTTGGAGTGAAGGAGGAGGAGCTGTTCCTATAGCCCAGTGGGAAAATTACCCTTTTACTTTAGGGAGAGCCAACAGGAGTGTGGATTAGGTGTCATGGAAATACAGATTCCAGAGGGGTCATACTAGTGCTGCTTATGATTTCATAAAATTGTTTTAGCTATTAGTTCATGCAAAAATGTAACCTCATTTATCCATCATTGCCTTCTATGGGATTCTGTCTTAACTAATGTCAAACTTCATTTTCCATAACGTAGAAAGGAGGAAATTCGAGTAAATTGATACTGACTTTCCTGTAGGCTGGGAAGGGGAGTTCTCATTGGAGCCCTCTCATTCCAAAGCATTCCTGCTCTCCTGGAGTTCTCCATGCTGCCCAAGTCTGCCTTCATCTCTGTGCATCACAAACACTGAACCTCTGGCTGCAGCAACGGGGCTCCGCCAAAACAGAGCAGAGAACTGTAATGAGCCTTCCGGAGGTTTCAGGAATGTAAAGGCAGAGGAAGCATCTTCTGAATTATTTCTTGGAGAAGATAAAAACATCACATGCAGCTAGCAAGCTTGTATTACTTCCTGAGTGGCTGCCCTCTTGTCTTTAGTGGTGTCTGTGCAGTTTGTTGAGGATGGAAGCTCCGTGTGCTGTTAGAGATGTCTTTAAAATTACGTATTTGCTCAATGAGGAGCAGAGGATCTATCTTCCTTTTTGCCTATAAAGATACTTGTCTTCTGTTTTTGCATTAGTGTGTTGGCCTCACAGAGAGCCACATTAATGCAATATTTAGCCCTTTAATTTAATTGACAAAGGAAAAATTTTGTGCTCAAGAGAACTGTGTTAACAACATGCACTGTTTGCAGTTTACCTTTTTTTGTCAGGCTGGTAGTAGTCAAAAGATGTGGATTTTTGCTTTACTAAGAAGAATAGGTAATTTTCTGCATATTTCCCTTCTAAGTGTGACATACCACCTATGCAGATGACAGTGACAAATTAAGTGTTCTTGTGTTTGATTGTCTCAGCAGGAGATGCAGCTTGTGTTGGGTTTGTATATACTTTTTCATGGGGCAGAACTCTGGGTGGATGATCTAAGAAAACTTGCACAAGTACTGTCCAAGATTTTCTTGCTGAACTGATTAGTTCCACCAGCTGGTTGCTGTGTAGTTGTAAAATACATGTTTTGTTTTTTTAAAAAAAGTATTTAAATTGTCTTTGTGCTGCTTTTCCACAGCTCTACAGAGCTGTGGTGTGACTGGAATTCATAGAATTGTGGGACAGTAGAAACTGGAAGGGACCTTGAGTGATCACTTGATGATAGTCTGTAGAACCCTTGCTCAAAGCACAGCCACCTTATCAGGTCAGAGCAGGTTGTTCGTGGCTTTATTGGGTGTCACTTTGAAAACTTCCAAGGACAGGGAGTGAGGACACAGCTCCTGTGGCAGCCTGGGCCCCTGCCTGGCTGTCCTTGGGTGTGAACTGAGTTTTCCTTCATTAAGTTTTACCCTAGACCTCACACTTTCCTCTTTTTTTTTTTTCTCCCAGGAGAAACATCTTTTTAATTTTCCATTATCAAATTAACCCTGCACTGCTTATCGAAAGATTTCAAACTTGCAGAATTTCAGTTAAGACAGCTGCTAGTAGAGAAAATTGAAAAATAAGGGTTATTCTCGTTGTGGGCTGTGTGTGCATGGAACAGCAAGGCAGGGAGTAATTTTTATTCCTGTGTGTATTAAGCTGAAGGCTTCCTTAAATATTTGTGCAGAATTTAGAGTAAATTGGGAGAGGTCTAGACACACAACCCTAACCCCCCCCCAACCCCAGCTTTTAAGTATTTTAAGGTGGCTAGCACTTTTACATGTCTGTATATTTCCCAGCTATGAGAACACTCATGTCCACTGTGAGTTTTTCACCTTTTAAATGTAACAGGCAAATGAAGCCTTTACATGTGGTTTAGCTTTGGTGACTAGGTAATTTATTTTTGTTTAATTAACCCCAAAGTCCAGTCTGCCTTTATTTGATTGTGCCGAGATTAATGAATTCTAAACCTTTTCTCTGTTTTCAGGCTTCTCAACGCCAACAAGATCAACTGCCTGAGGGTAAACACGTTCCAAGGTCTGCATAATCTCAAACTGTTATCTCTTTATGACAACAAACTGCAGACGGTCAGCAAGGGGCTCTTTGCACCTCTGCGATCGATCCAGACTCTGTGAGTATGCAGGCATGTCACAAATGACAGCTCTCTCTTTCCCCACCAAAGATGTTGCCTGTCTTTCCGTCTGACGTCAAGACAATTTGGAAGAGACATCCGTGTAGCAGCCCCTCCTCTCCTCACTGAGAGAAAAGGAGGAGAGGGAGAGGTGTTGCATCAGTTCAGCAGGAGCAGGATCGACACAGCCTGCCCTTCGTGACAGAAATGTCAGAACCGTGTGAAGCTCAGGCTGTTTGTTGGGGAGATAATGCCTGCGTTTGACTCTGGATAAGATATGAGCAGCAGATTCTATTAGGATCATTGCCTAACAGTTTTTAATGAGCCAATGAGCTGGCATCTCTCCTGCCTGGGTCTGAGTCCTGCTGTGCAGTTCGTGACTTCTGTAAACACATTTCAGCTGACATTCCACTTAAGGAGAATGATGTGTTGGATTATTTGATCCATTAAGAAAATCCACTAAACATTTTTTAATTTGGAGGCGTTAGAGTAGGCATCAGAAGCAAAAATATAGAAATGATTCAATATTGTGTAGAAGAAGGTCTCATCCTAAAGCTGGGAGCAATAAGATAATGAGGTAAATAGTACTCCTTCAGAGCTGGAGTTGGCAGCCTGATATTCTAGTATTAAAAGATGTATGGGTGTGTGTGTGTGTATATATATATATATATATACACACATATATATATACTGCAGTATCTATGCACACACATGCTATAGTACTGCATTTTTTTATGCAAATGCACATTTATATATTTTAATACTGGCAATGCATTGGCCAAATTAGTTCTATGAATGTTTTAAATCATATACAAATGAACTGACAGGAATGATATCTTGCAGGAGAGTTTCTGCCACCTCCTCAGGCAGCCACAAACACAACCTGATTTTCCAACAAGAAAACAGCAACAGAGTATTGCTGCAAACTATTAAGGCATTGGAAGAATCATGTTCAGCAACCCCCAGTTCTGCTCTCCAGCTCTACCATGCTTTCTGCTGCTGCAGCTTGCTGTGTTTGTACGCACATGAACTGGGCCAGAGAGAGGGTTCTTTTACAGAGGTATATAGCGTTTGTCAGGTTAAACAACAGGCCTTTAAAATGTTTATGGCCCTACAGTATGATTATTTCCCTTTGGTTTTTGTAGGGTTTTGCTGGTGTTCCTGGTGGCCCTTGCTTAGAATGGACTTGTTGCTTCACACCAAGACGCTTTGTCACAAATTTTTGATTCATTCTCCCATTTTTAGTACTCCAAGTGATTGCCATCTTCTGTGTTTTTTCTGGAGTTGCAAAACGATTTTTTGTTCTTTGGACCATTCAGAGACAGGAATCTTGAATTCCTTCAGGCCCTTTCTGCTCTGTGTGCTCTCCCCTCCCAGTCCTGGACAGCCATTGCCCTCTTATATTTTACACTTATTTTGTTCAGTGATAGTTCATAAATATAACTGCAAACAGAAAGGAAGTTTCTACAAGTAGAAAACAGCAACAGAGAGAGAGAGTTCTTGTGAGGCTATAACTTTATACCTCTGTCCAAACCAAATTGAAACATCTGTCTTTTCTTAACCTGTCTTTGCACTTATTGGAGGGCTGAGTCCTGCTCCCTTGGAGGTCAGGGGGACTGATGCAAGTTAGCTGAACTGAGATTAGAACCTGGCTCCGGGGAAGACCTGGCAAACTCTCCTGATACCGTGCTCAGCTTTGTCAGGCAAAATAAATCAGAGCAGCAGCAGAAAAACACCTTCTCTCTAAGATGCTCCAGCAGATTTCTGTTACCAAAGTCTACATGCCCAATTAAAATCAGTGCTTTAATACCTATTTCAAATTTCTTAGGAAGCAAGTTGAGCAAATTTTGGTGAAGGATAGAATGCAGTTGTACCTTGCATCTGAGCCTTTAAATTAAAAGCTTTTGCTTCAGGAAAAAATACATAGAAAGGAAGTGCTATTAGACACGATGAGCATGTGCAAATATTAATTTCACTCTTGTGGAAAGATTCCAGACCACTTCTCCCTTTGTCCAAAGATCCAAGGTGCTTGACTAATTCACATTTTGAACTTGCTGATAAAATGTCTTTGAAACCAGGATACAAAATGATCTTTGGGTAAGGTGCATTTCTCTCAAAAGGCAGCATGTCAAGCACTCAGGAGAAACCATGGGACTTGGGAGACAGCAGCAGGTCTGCGTTCTCTAAAGGGGGCTTTGCTATCTTAATTTTTGTTTCCTCTGTGCGAGGACTCGCTGCAGGCTTAACGAGCTGCGAAATGTGAGTGCTCACAGAATTCTCCCATTCACGTGCAGCCCCGAGCCAGCGGCTCCTGCCGGGCCTGGGGTGGTTTTTATTTTCGGGAGCCGATTCAATTACTCCACTCTTCAGGTTCGGCGCTGGCAAAAAAAAAAAACCAAAAAAAAAACCCCAAAACAACAAAAAACAATGATGGAGCGTGGTGTCACAGGTCAGTCCTGATTAAACATCCCGTCCTTCTCGCAGACATTTAGCTCAGAACCCATTTGTGTGCGACTGCCATCTGAAGTGGCTGGCTGATTACCTGCAGGATAATCCGATCGAGACGAGCGGTGCGCGCTGCAGCAATCCCCGTCGCCTTGCCAACAAGCGCATCAGCCAGATCAAGAGCAAGAAGTTCCGCTGCTCAGGTAATTCATTTAGCCAGCCTCTGCTGCGCTCTCCGCTCAGGGATAAGCAGGTCCAGAGAGCCCGCTTAATCGAATCTGCGGGACAGTGTTTGCTGTAATGGATATTAGGGAGCATCTTTGGAAATTAAATTTGGGGAAATTCGGTTAGTTCGACAGAAAGCCAATTATCTTATGGATTTAGAAAAAAAAAAAGAGAGAGAGAAAAGAAAAAAAAAGGCAGTCTAAAGCTGCTTTCTCTTAAAAACAAAGAAAAGAAAGGTAAAAGCTTGTGACGTTTAATGGTAAAAAAATTACTAAATTATGAATTATTTAAGGAAAGCAATGACAATATACGTGAATCCGTGTGGGAAATGTTATATTTTGACAGAATTGTCATTTGTATTCAGTCAGAGCTCTTACTGACCTAATGAGAGCTGAGCTCAAGTTTAGTTCCCACATCTAAAAGGCTGAGAACAGTATGAGAGGTTTTCATACAACTGGCAAAGGGCATTTCTGATGTGGGATGGGAGTGAAGCTGGGGGTGAGGGAATGCCATCAATTCGCATGCTTTTATACATTCATTTTCCTTACTTCCATAAGTAACACACTGACTCCAGTAAAATTGTCATCAAAGTCAGTAAGATTTTTGGTTTCAGCAGGCTTTGAATCGAAAGGTGCATAACAATTTGGGCAAAGGTTTTGTGTTGTGAATGAGACAGAAAAATGTTTCCAAAGTAACATAAACAGCTTTTTCTTAACCCTATCTGTCCTTTATTTATGGTTCAGCTGTCAGTAAAAGGATATTTCTTGCCTTACACAGCACAACTAAGAAGATAGCTGCTTCTTCATGTGTTTTTCCTATTGGTTATATTGGTTATATCTATTTTGCATTACTGCATTTTTGTGCACTGTAATGACAAGCAGGTTTCAGTAAGTAAAGCTATTAGTGTGTACTGAGGAGAAAAATGACTGTTATTGATGGAACACCTCACAGTGTTTTCTATGAAAATTACTATGATTTTTCTCTTCTCTTGTGAAAAGAAACATGATTAATTGTGCTCCTGGTGGTAAAAGATGAATGGCTCTAGATGGAGATGCAGCATGAAGCTGAGTGGCAGCAGCCCAAAACAAGCTGTTGTGCTTTGTGCATCCCTGTGAGCAGCACGCCGAGCTAAACCTTCCCTTTATGGGGGAAAGAAAATAAAGATAACTTCATTTCAGTCAGCTTTTCTTGGGCAGGCTTGTTAAGGTCTTCAACCCTTGTGACTCAAGTCACAAAATTTATAATCAGGCCTGAAATTATGACTTTTTTTTAATCTACGTTTTTGGATTGTGTCCATCATAGTAACAATGTAGTTAGCCAGTAATAGTCATATTTAAAGAAACTGGAAATTAAAATGCATAAATACAGTTTAGAAAGAAAAGCTGCCTGCAGAAACAGATCTGTATAAACCTGTACCAAATTTTCCATTATTATTTTCTTCTGCTTTTATTAATGGGCTAGAGGAATTAATATGATGTGTGTGCATGCATGCTTTGAACAAAGGTGCAGGCAGTTGGAGAAGGCAAACACCATCTGACACCATGTAGGAGAGGTCATAGCTAAGAAGAGCTACAGTGCAGAACTCAGAACCTGGTGTTGCTGAGAATAATATTTTGTGTGAGTTCTTATCTTGGGGTCCTTTCCTTGAGGCATTAGGCTGTTTTTCCCTGGGTCTCCAGCTCTACATTTATATACAAACCACATGGAAAAGGCATAAACCTGACTTATGAAGGAGGAGAGCAGGGATTGAACAGCTTCAGAACAAAGATTTCAGCTGGATGAAAACTAATGCTGTCCAAAACAGCAGAGAAGAAATCCTTGCCTGTAGAGTTTCCAGATGGAGATGAGATACACTGAACTCGACTCGCTGTCTGCTCACATGAGACAGGGAGCATCTAATGGTTTAGAAAATCTTAGTTTGTAAGTCAGTCCAGGGAGCAGACATCCTTGGCACCTGTTCTGCTCAACTTGTCCCTTTGAATCATGGTTGCTTCAGGCTCGGCATTTAGCAGGAATTTTCCATGTTTTCCGTTTGAGGAATATGTTTCATCCCAGGATCTAACACAGCAGGTCTCTGTGCAGAAATGTCCATGAGGTATGAATCTTCTTTTAGAGCATTGGGTAGTGCTTTGTGTCATCCAGGGATGACACAATCCCACTGGGATGGCAAGGCTTAGTAACTTGTCAGTGTCCTCACTGTCCTTGGGATTCTCCCTCTCTAGTTTTTACATCTGCTCGGTGTGTAAGAAAGCAATTTTTACTTTAAAATCTTTTGTAAATGTGCGTCTCTTTCTCAAAGAGCTCTTTCTTCAGGGTCCTAGGATTTCCATGTAGTTTGTGTAATACATTTAGTACATATCAATGGTCAAAAAGTTGTTTTTGAGGGAAAAACACAGGGAATGTGAGAGGTTGGTTAAGGAAGAAATGTGAGGAATTTTATCCTCACACAGTCTTTGACCTTTAAGAAGAGATGAGGATGCACAGAAAGTGTGAGCTCTGTGGGAGCAGAGGTACTCAGGCAGTGTCAGGATCACACCAGAAGCAGTTAAGCCTAGGTGAGCTTAATACTTGGACATCAAGGAAAGGACAGCTTTAAAGTAATAAAATTCTGAAGTTGTCCTCGAGTGAACTGTGTGTCTTCCATGTTCCTTTTGAAAAGGGCACATAGTGATAGGACAAGGGGGGTGGCTTTAAACTGCGAGATGGTTGGTTTAGATGAGATACTGGGGAGAAGTTCTGCCCTGTGAGGGTGGCAGGCCCTGGCACAGGGTGCCCAGAGCAGCTGCGGCTGCCCCTGGATCCCTGGCAGTGTCCAAGGCCAGGCTGGACAGTGCTTGGAGCAGCCTGGGACAGTGGAAGGTGTCCCTGCCATGGCAGGGGAGTGGCACTGGATGAGCTTTAAGGTCCCTTCCATCCCAAACCGTTCCATGATTCTGTGATCATAAAGGGGAGTGTCAGAAAAGACCTGCTATGAGAAAAAATGTGACTGTTGAGTAAATTAAGGGAAGAGAAAGGGAAGTGCTTTTTCTCTAAGGATAGGAGACAGGAGTGGTTAGCAGGAACGGGGGAGAGAAGCTGAGATGTTTGAAGTTTCATCAGTCTGAAGTGGCAGAGGAGCATCAAGAAGGTAATGTCAAGAGGACACAGAAGCAGATGGGCTACAAAGAACTGTGTTTGATAATGAAATGAAACTGTGAAGACAGATCTGCAAAACTTCATTCTTAATACTGTTTTGTCAGTTTTCATCGCAGGTCCCCACTATCCTGTTAGATAGCATCCAGCCAGAAGTACTTACCCTCTCTTTTTCAATTGAACAGTTCTTTCAATTGAGGCACTTTTCCCAGATGCTATTTCCTCCCAGAACCTAATGACTCGAGCTTTTACTGATAACAATGGAGCAACATCTGCAAAGCTTATGAGTGGCCATAGGAAGGAGCTTCTGTGCAACAGGTAGATAATGTACATAATTCTTTTTGAAAGGAGAATTGGAAGCATTATAGCATGAAATGAAGGAACAGCAGGGAACAGGACATATTTTTGCCCAGGGCTGTGAGACAGACAAAGCTTTTGAATATACCATCAAATATGTTTAAACTTCAGATTGCAATAGATACTATTTGCTGTGATTTTTTTGTTTTCCATTTGATGCAATGCACCACAATAATAACAAATCTCCCCCTTGCCCAACTGTTTCCCCACAGCTACACAATCTGAGACTGAAAAATCTGACATGTTTTCTTGAATGAGAAATAAGAAGTACAGGCTGTGACTAATTCTCTCTCTCTCTTCTGTTTAGAAAAGGGAAATACTGTCATTTTCAGTGGCAACAGTAAAATTCTGATGATCATTTTCTTTCTGGCTAGATTTACCCACTATGACCACCTAATGACCCAGTGGTGCTTGGCAGCCTTAGGTCACTGGAGGCTCCCGTTCCTAATATGAATAAGGGGAAGAAAGATCAACGCAAATATCCTGCCCAGAAGCATTTGATTAAGTTCACTACAGAGCAGTTTTGTTTTCTCAGGGAGCGCTGGGCTTTAGGAGTAAGGGAAATGAATCCATGAGCAGATTGTGTTGTCTCTGTGGTAGCTTATTGTCACTTCAAGACTTGGCAGGTTCCTTGATTGCTGTGTGACACTGTGTATGAAATAGCTTTTGGAAAGAATTGCCCTTGCATTCAGCTGTATATCTATTTCTCCCTGTGATATGTTTGCATTTTTCAGTATATTGTGCCTTTCAAAAGCGATGAAAGTTCCACCTGCTGTACTGACACAAACTATTTCTGATCATGATCAAAGCAATGTGTTTCTACAAACATCACATCACAAAAGCTCTTTATCTTCTAATTCTTAGAAATAAGACTTTTATAAAGAAGATTGCTATTTGAAGTACTCTGAAGTGAACCTGTCTTATTGCTTTCTCCTGCATACATTGTGTCTAACTGCCTTTAATTAGTTGCTTCAGTTCCAGACAGTGCTATACAATCAAAAGAACAGGGGAGAACAGGAGGAGGAAAATGAGCCATCTGCCAGCATTATTCTCTCCTTTTTGGACATTACTTCTTGTTAACCCAACCCAAAGCAAAGTCAGCCTTTGTGGTACATTTGGGTCCAAAAATGGCATATTTAGGGCTGGTGTCATTTCTTTCATGTTATCCCCAATTATTAGATGGTAATGTAGCTGCTTTTTGTTCACTCATAATTTTCAACTAAATTTGCTTAAACCTCTTCTCACTAATTGCAGCTTTTCTCCTAATTCTTTCTGTGTCTTTTCCAGTCTCTGTTTTCATACACACTCACCTTCCTTGGATTACCTGTCTGCTTTGGAACAGACTTGCTCTTTCTTGTAATCACCTGAAATTTCCTTCTCTCTTGTCTGCACTGTTGCACCTTTAGAAGCACAGAACTGCCATGGATGGAGTCAGGGAAGCACAGGCTGCACGTCAAGACTTTTTGTCCCCTCCCTGTGGCAGTTCACACATTTCATGTCCCTCAGACTCCTTGGGTTATCCTTTTCTCTGCTCCTAGGGATGTATAAACACACAGAATGTAGAAACACTAGGATTTTTAAGATCCTAGTGATGTTTTTAATGCAATCACTAGGAAATTTAAGATTTTTGAGCTCTCAGAATGAAAGCTGCAATGCATTGCTATTCCTCAACCAGTGCTTAAAAGTCATGAGAGGTAGGTGAGTTGAACCCAGATCTTACACAATTTATCTGATTGAAACACCTCCCCAAGTTATTCCTGTAATTTGCCAATCATCCAGTGACAGCTTTGTAAATTCCTTTCATTTTTAATTAGCAAATAGTCATTTACAGACCATGGGCCCATGCTCCTGCCCTTGGCATTTCCAGTTTGGTGGTGGAAAGCACAGGTACCCACCCACTCCTGCCTGCCTTGTTGCAGTGCTACGGGGATGCTTTTTGGGGGATGTGATGATGCTGCCCATGGTGTGTGGGGCTCCAGCAGCTCCTGAGCAAGCCCCAAGCCCTGACAGCCTCAGGGCTTGCCTGGGTGCTCCAGACCTGCTCATGTCAGTGGGAAATCTCATCTGAGGCCAAGCTCCAGCTCTTTTCTCACCACAGCTTTGCCCTGCTGTGAGGGGAAGGGATAGGAAACACTGTTTATGATTTGAGAAACTGCTTTCAGATTTCTGTCTGCAGTTTGGTCTGATTTTGTTTGGGAGGTTTTTGTATGTTTTGGTTTTATTTAGATAAATTCTCTGTGTTGTACCCCCGTTTTTCCTCCCTGAAAGACACAAAGGCTCAGCAGAGCTACCTTCAGAAACCCTCTGAAAATACCAAAGCTGAGGATATGTTTGTGGTGCATAAGAATTATTCTTATCTGAATGGAAGGCTGTTTAACACCAATAAATCACCTGCAGATTAAATCCTACACTGAATTTGTAATTATGAATTTTTCATGGTACACTGAAACTGAGTATATTTGGGCTTTGGTTTGCATGAATTCTTCCTGAAACTGAAGTCATTAGAGAACACAATACAACTGCTCTGACTAATAGTAATGGAGCTGGGTTCCCTTCTACGGTGTAAGTGCTGCTGTTGTTAAATTCATTTGACTGTACTGGATACTGATTATAGCTCTCACTTCTCTGCACATCTTTGATAGCTGTTCAAATCTTTATGTTAAAATTTGTGCCAGTTACTCTGAGCCTTCACTAGCCTGGGAAGAACATGATGATGAGGAGTTCTGGCTCTACAGTGGGGGAAAGAATGGAAGCCATTTCACTCAAGGAAGCATAAGCTTAACATAAAACAGGTGGGTCTGTTTGGCAGAGAGTATGGTTCTTAATAAGAACATAAATTGACGTGTTTCAGTTAGAAAGCTTATTTTAGGCTCTGCCTGAATTTTTTTTTTTTTGAGTTGAAGTAGTCTTCAGAAAAGCAAAATATCTGAACAGCTTTGTTACCCACCAACATCCTTATTTGCATTTATAGTAAAGAGGCACTGGGAAGAGGGAGGAAGGCTCTTGAGTTACAGATGTTTTCACAGCACTTAGGCATCCAAATATCAGAGTTAACCTGGATTCCCCATGTAGGCAAAGTGCAGGGCTGTGTAGATTCCTTCACTGAGATCTGAATTGTTCTCTTTAACTGTGTCAGAAAGCTGATGATTGATTGATTGATTGATTGATTGATTGCTCGCTCTTTTAACCCCCAAAATTAGGGTGGGACAAAGGTTGCTCTCTCCTCTCATGCTGCCATTCCGTGTGTTGAGGTTGAGCTGAACAGCACCAGAGGTGCTAAGGCAGCACCTTGTGTGTGTTTGTAGTGGTCCCTTGAATGGGATACAGAAAATAACTGGGGAGCTGCTGGCATGAGGAGAGCTCATCAGCTAAACCACTGCAAGGATGTTGGTGCTGCAACTGGAAAATAAATTTTTCATCTGACTATTCTGACTGCAGCAGTCTCCGGAGGTGTTGCAGCCTGATGGGACAGTTAAAAATAGGACCTTGTGTACAAATTCTTTACAAATGGCAGGTTCAGTGACTGATGAACAGAACGTGGATTGCAAGAAGTGAATGAATACTGAGAGCAAACCATACAATGCTGCTTGTGTGTAAAGCATCTAAAGGGAGGGATTTTCATGGAAGCTGGCAAATAGCTGGAGATGTATTTCATTTTTCAACTTAATTTTTGCAGCCATTTATGTAGGATGATCTTATGTACATCCAAAGGCTTAGGGATTTTTTTTTTTAATGTAATTTATAAAATAGTGTGCTTTCCTGATATTTCTGTTCTCCTGTATTCTAGGGACATAAATTAGGATTTTGACAGATTTCTTTGTGTGCTGGTACCTCTCGTTCCTTGCAGTTGATGATTAGTTTAGGCAGTTATTGTAAGTGGTGTTTAATTAGTGCAGCAAAGAAATAGAGACTTGTTCAAAATATTCTCTTGGGGTTTCTCAGGAAGGTGTTTGCAGAGCTCAGACTGCATTTGTTTCTAGTAAGACTGAAAAGAGTTCATTGACACTGAAATTACTGAGTTTATTACAGATATCCCGCTTAATGCCATATATGATAAAATATAATGCTTTAATAATATGAAAGTCTTTGGAAGATATGAACTGTTCTTTGTCATTGTTTAACAGAGTACTGTGGATTAATTTGTTTGAAGAGCCCAGGCCAGAATTCCTGCTTTATTAAAGCAGTGTAGGAATAAGGATATAGGAGTCTACATCCTTCTTCACTGAAGCCATACAAAATTATTGGCAGGAATGCTAGTTATTGATAAAATTTCTAAGTAAATGAGGTGTGGATTCCAGGGTTATGTGTACTTTGAATTAATCAGGCAAAAAAATTCATGTGGTTTTGTGCCACATTGCATGAGTCACAAAAGAAAACTAATAATCTAATAGTTTTATCAATTCAGAGTCTGGCTAGTTTGGCAGCTTGTGGAGATTGAAGATTTGCTTCAGTTTATTTCTTAGATTGCGAAGACAGACAAAATCAAACTGCCTTACTTTGATTGCTGCACCAAGCCTGCAGTGTGGGGTGGCTAAGTTAGCACTGTACTCAATTCCTGAAGTTCCCGAGTAACTCAGTGCTGCCTTTTCTGCATATCAGTGCTGGCTCATGGCAAAATGGTGAAGCACAGCCCCCTGCTGTACTGTCTGTCATCTCTGCTCAAGCACTCGCCTTGTTCTCCACGTAGGTAATGAATAATCTGCTTGGTGCTGACTTTGTTCTTTGGGCACTGCAAACCCCTTACTAAGGGGAGTGATTTGTATTTAAAAGCACGAGCACTGACCTTCACTGAAGTCCAGCAGAACGCTGTGAGCAGCTGAAGAGGACAACTCTCTCATCTGGGAATCCTGCAGGAACGTTTGAGGTGTGACTTTCAAAGTCATTGTCCCATTGTCCAGTGGGCACAGCTCTGCAGACACTGGAGTAAGGGAGAGCTTTATTCCAGTGGGGGCAGGCAAGCCTGAACTGAATGCCCTGCTTTATATGTCAGAGTTGCAGGAATGAGTTACCAGAACAAAGCTGTTTGAAATAATTCAGGATGTCAGAAATAGAGAATGCTCAGCTTCCATTAGCGGATGATCTACAAAACCCAACAAATATGCTCAGAAACAGAATAACAAAATGCTGTCT
>VWZN01003861.1:819263-939090 GCA_013396955.1 Regulus satrapa
AAGCAAAGAAAAGCAGTGGCAATTACGGACTGTCAGGGTAAGTGCCACCAGCATGAAGAGCCTCTGGGAGCTGAAATCAGGCTCAAAGGGCACTCGGGGAGCATTTAAGGCCAGAGCACGGCCATCAGCTCAGAATGTGCTGTTATTAATATGGGCTGCGGTATTTCTAACGTTGCATTTAAATGAATGGAGCAAACCTAAATGGCATTTTTGCTGAAAGGAGACACCAGGAGAGAGTAAGTAATAAAAAGCAGCGTAGATTGGGCATTCACTGTGTGGTGGGAACCGCACATGCTCTCTGGGAGGAGCACTCCTCTGGTGGTGTTTTCTGTCGTGTCAGCTCTGTCTCTGAACTCGCCCGGGCTCTGTTTGTGTTCACTAACCCCAATTGTGCTCCAGGGTGTTCCTGCAGTAGCATAAAGGATGACCTCTTGTATCCAGCACCTTTTTGCATGGTGGAGTGGAGAGCAGCTCTCCGTGAACCTTCAGCTTGTGCTTCTCCATGCTGCTTCCTCTGAACGCTCCTCTCTCTCTGGCGCTGCCTAACTCTGACTCTGGCTGTCCATGGGGTTTTCCTTTGTGCTTGATCTAACCATGTGGTAGAACAATACAAATGGAACATGGTTCTGTCAAGCACCATGGAAGGCTGCATACTCCCTGCCGCATGGCATGCCTGGATACTTCTGCCGGGGCAGAAGCATCGAAAGGTGAGAGATTCCCTTTCCCTTTCCGCACGGGGCCGGTGGAACGGGTGGAGTGGTGCTAACCAGGGAGCCACAGTGATGTTTGCACAGACTTTCCACAGGGCTTGCATGCAGAATAACCGTTTCTAAGTAATTAATCTGTTTAATTGCTCTCACAGTGAAGGAGTCAGGAATTCTGTTGGTTGATAATATTCAAGAGATGAAAAATCGCGTTTGTCTCCTTACCTTGTGCATAATGTAAGCTGCACCTGTCTGTTTGAGCTATCCACTGAGTCCTGAGTACTTGAGATACACTTTGGGTGCCATTTCTGCAACAGGACACCTGCCACTCAGTCAGTGTAACTTTGGACCTGCTCTGAATGTGCTGCCATTGCATTATGAACCAATGTAATGCGAAACAAAAACTTCAGAAGATTCTGCAAAGCATTGTTTTTCAGGACATGGCCTGCAGGGAAACACCACTATCCAATAATTCCATAGGGCAAAACTGAGTCAGCAAATCCAAATGGGCCATTTTAGCTTTGACAGCTTAGATAAGATCTTCAAAATACTTCTGCCTAGTTGCCCCCCTAGACAGAGATAATGACAACTATGCATAAAGGATTTTGAGAGTCTCATACAGAAGTTTTCTTATACTGAAATATTGCCTTGTCTTGCAAATTTGGCACATATCCGTTGTGAAACTGTTGCAAGAAGAACATCCAGGATTCTTAGATTGTATCTGCAGGTACGGATAAAAAATTAGCACTAGCAATGTGAAATGGTGACCAAAAAATGCACTTCTTTTTCATTCCCTATGAGAATTGGGATCCTGTGGTTGTATGAAGAACTTTTTGAGATCCCTAGGTTTTTCATTCAAGTTTTAGAACAACCAATGGTTGTATTTTTGGTGCCAAATTTGAGGCAGCTGGATCATTTTCCAGAATGAATGTATCAGGTCACTTTTCAAGCCCTGTTGAAGCCTGATTTGTAGCAGCACAGATCCTCCAGAACTTCAGGCAAAGCTGAGTTTTAAAAACTGAAATCAGGTTTTCTAAACAATGCTTTAAAAGTAAAGTAGAAAAAAAAGATGTTTCTCTCTGTTGCCTGATTCTCCATGTGGGTATCAGTAAGGCACACAGAATGTTTGAGCACTTGGAAATGTGATGTTCCTTTATCTCAGTGCTGCTGTTCTGTAGAATGCCACGGTGTGTTTGTTTTATGATAATAAGAAATCACAGTACCTGATAGTGGTGTCACATCAGTTGTGAAAGAAAAATATTATCAGAGTAACGAACAAATGAAATAACCACGGCTGCCCTCAGTTACACACAGGCCTTGCTGTTGCCTTGTCTTCTTGTTTTACAGAAAACTTTAATTCTCCCTAATTTGGGGAATTGCTAGAGGCTCCTGGGTCATGTTCTGTCCTGCATCTCTTCTCTGTGGCTTTCCACGGATGACTTTATGTGTGCAGGAAGTATTCCTTGCCTGTGGTGCTGAGCTGTGCTTCCTGAGTCCTGGCGTGTTCTCTCGGAGCCCGGCAGTCAGGAGGAGTGGATATATGTGCTTAAACAGTCCTGCAAGCAGATGGCTGAATTTCACATTGCTATCCCAGATGGGAATATCTTAATAGAGCAGCCACCTGTCCAAGTGATCTCAAGGCTCAGGTCAAATAGTAAATTTTATCTAGTCTTTGGCAGGTGATTCCTGCTGTCTCCCAGGCTGAGATGACTGAGTACTTGCTGAGCACATACTGGCTGTTGATTTCTTTTGACTCAGTGGCTACCTGAGTAACTCCTGTTTAAACTCAAAGAAAAAAAGAAAAATTTTTTAAAAAAAGGAGAAAAAAAAAAAAGAGAAGAGATAAAAGTTATGAAGGCGATGTTTGCTCCCTTTCTCTCATGCTGAGCTGAGAGGCTTTTCCCCTGTTTCAGTGGTGGTAGCTGTGGACAGATGCCCAGGCAGCATCAACTTCTTACAGCTGCTGCAGGATGGGGGGGTTGTGTGCCTCACCATCAGGAGAGTGGGTGCCAAGTCAAAGTGTGCTTAAGTTCTTTATTTCTTTGGCCAGAAAGCTTGAGAGCAAACCAAAATTGGATTTTTCACCCTCCAATGTTATACACTGCTTTTTCTTCTTCATAAAGAATTCTACTCTCCTATCCCTTTTTTCCCCTAGGAAGGTGAATCTTGTATCCGTCAGTAGACTAAAAATTTCACTTAATAAATGTTTACCCTATATAACTTAACGTTGTTTGTGATTATTTATTTCAACAAAACTTTTACTAGGAAACTTGGAAGTGCTTCTTCAAGAGTTAAATTGGGGATTTTCCAAGACAGTTTCTTATCACTGATTGTTGGTGGGTGATTATACAGTGTATATTGTAATTGTAGCAGTTTAAATAAACTCTGGTTCTGATAATTGTTTTGTCTTTGGTATTGTTTCCAAGGAATCATAAACAACCAAACATTCTGACTACCAAGTTTGGAATGTCTAGGACTGGAAATCAAATGTTAGATTTTTTTAAAAGGATAATGGTATGGGGGAAAATCTTAGACTGTATTTTTATAACGCTTTAAAATGCCCAGTGGTCCTAATACTTTAAGTGCTCTGCTGTCAGTGAGGTTGCACTTTAGATGTATAATTTATAAGAAGCACGAACACCAGCAAAGTATTTAGCACCACTGAAGTAGTAAGGTACAAATCTGTGTGTCAATCTTCTCATAATCCAACTTGGAATTACAAAACTAAACTAAAGTGTGTCTGTGGGATCAAAGTGTTAGATTGCCTGTAGAATTGCTTATTTTCACTGCATCACTCTGTGGAGATAAGGCATAACATAAATTAAGATAATAGTGGATTTAGGAAACATCTTTTTTCTTTCAGAAAATAGTACATGGTCATAAAATGGGCAGTGGTGTGTT
Source organism: Regulus satrapa (assembly GCA_013396955.1). NCBI lineage: Eukaryota > Metazoa > Chordata > Aves > Passeriformes > Regulidae > Regulus > Regulus satrapa. The sequence continues at coordinate 822,869 of VWZN01003861.1, forward strand.
CATCAGTGTGGGAAGGGGAAGCAGGGGATCAATGTCATCAAGTCTCTATAAACAAATTTCAGCTTGAGTTTAAGGTTTTGTTGGTGCTTTTGGGTTCTTAAAACATTTGTTCAGCTCCTGTCTCTGAGAAAGCCTTGTAATCGACTTTTAACATTTTGGAAAACGTGAAGAATGCTTCATGGTAATTACAGTCTCTGGGCCTTGCACTGGGTTCCTGCAATGGTTCTGGTGCTTCCATTATGAAATACGAAGTGAGTGGGCAGGAATTTCATGGTGGGGGTTTGGCAGCACTTTGCTTACATACACATTTATTAATCATCCTGCTTCCTTGAAGCACTGAGATCGAGTTTCCAACCTGCTGCTATTAAATGAGAAAAACCAAACCTGAAAAGGACAGATTAGTTCACTGAGCCTAATTGGAAAAGCATTTCATTAGAATGGGTCAAAAACCCAGTCTAAGAGGTCTGGCAATCACGGTGTAATGGTACATCAGGGAGTGCTTCTCACTAAGTATGCTATGCTCTACCCATTCCTTAATTAAAATGAAAATGATTTAAACTGCTGTTACTTTCCTTTGCTGTTTGTTTAACATAGTTAATAAAGATATCTAATTGTTGGAAAGTTGACAAGGTTGTCTAATAAAAGATTTCTCTGAAAAACAGCTCTAATAGCTGAGGCCTGAACATTTGGGACTTCTAAATGATTATCTTTAAAAGTCTTTTGTCATTTGAATTCTTTCATGAGATGCCTTTTCCTTGTTGTTGCTGGACTAAATTCCAAATGGGAAAAAAGAGTGAATTTGCTGGAAAATATCTTAACAGGTAGGTTTGTTAGACAAGGAATTAGTCTGCTAAGGGGAGAGTGGAAAACCAGGGACAAGTCTTGGGAGTAATTTTAAAAATTGCTGAGCTCAAGTCCTTAACAAGTATTAAAACTGTGTGCAGGAGCTGGGGGATGACAGGAGGCGATGCAGAGGATGGATTCCATGATACCTCTGGCTGCTGCACTTATCAACAACTGTTTGCTGGAATATATTTTCCTTTTATTGCAGGGTCAGAGGATTACAGAAGTAAATTCACTGGGAAGTGTTTCATGGACCTTGTCTGTCCCGAGAAGTGTCGCTGCGAGGGCACCATCGTGGACTGCTCGAACCAGAAGCTCACCCGACTGCCCCCTCACCTCCCTGAATACACCACTGATCTGTAAGTGTGCCTCTGCCAGGGCTCTTCAGCTCCACACGTTGGCCTTTCTAATTTTTAAAGGCTGTAAAAGAGATTCAGATAATTAAAGGCACCTCCTGCTTTTATCCCTGTGTGAAAGAGGGAAAGCTAATTTTATTTTGGAGTTGCAGCACATAAATGCTATTTCCTTAGCATTTATGCCAGCTGTGGGGGTGAGAAAGGAGCCAAGGCCCCGTGCACCAGGCATTTGTCCTCCTCCAGTGCTGGCCAGGCCCAAACTGTTCCTTTCCACTCTACCCTGGAGTCCTCTGCCTTTGCACCTGGTCATTTTTATTTAAGAAATGGTTTTAATCATTTGAGTGAATGGTAGCTCATTCCATCTCAGCATTGCCTGCTACTTGGGTGAAACAGGTCTTATTAAACTAATGTAACTTCAAGAAATCTGAGTATGAGAAAACATTTTATTGCTTAGCAACTGATGATTCTGGTTCTTTTCTTCCATGAGTAGCCCCTTCAAGCAGAATTTTCTTTTTTTGAGTGAGCGTTGTGTTTATTGTACTTACTCTATTTAAAACCTCATAAAAATTATTGATCTGAAGTCAATAAAAACTCTGAGAAACATCCAGAAACGCAGCAAAGACTCTACATAGCAAAATGGGGGCTATGTGCAATCACAGAAAGAATTTTACATCCCAAACCTGCCAAGACAGTGGCCTTCACATTCATTTTGAAGATCAGCAGACTTTAATAGGAAAGGATCTGAAATCAGAGCCCTTCTGGTTACATGGAGCTCATCTCCAGCTGTGTGTCCTGTGTAGCAGAATGCACTGCAGAGCTTCAGTCACTCAGACAAGGTTTGTGTGCAATAGATTGGGTCAATAGTTCCTTATCCCACATATTGGAAGATGAAGGGGCTCTGACACCATCCTCTGGAATTCCACTCTTTAAGGCATCCCAAGCATTTACTTTTACCAGAGATAGTCCTCTGTGTCCTTTTTCCTTCAAATCTAAATTCTCTTACCTGTAGAAGGCTGAGGGAGATGGCAAAGAGTGCCTTGCTTAACAAAGGTCATGGTTCTCTGCATGGCAGCCCTGGATGTCACAGGGATATAGCTACAGACATCTGTGAAGCATTAAATATCTCTTTCTTTGTCCCTCTCAGGCGTCTGAATGACAATGATATTTCTGTTTTGGAAGCTGTTGGAATCTTCAAGAAATTGCCCAACCTCAGGAAAATGTAAGTCAGAGTTGCTTGTTAGAACATGTGCAGCCTTGGATTGGGTGGAAGGAGGAATAGAGGAATAATTTATAGTTTAGTACTGCAGTAGTAGAAATCACTTTTTAATGTGAGTGCAACGAAACTGAAGTAGTTCCCTGTTGGATGGACAGGCACAGTTAAACCACACTGACAGATGAAGATCCCAAGGCTGACATTTCAGTGGGTTTTTAAGGCTACATTTCGTAGTCTTTCACTCATAGAGACTGACAGGATTTCTGTCCCAGAGTTTATTCCGATGTATGCTTATTTTAAGAGATGATTATGACATTTAGCATTTTGGTTTTGTCTCTCAAATGTATTGTGTGCCTCCAGCTGTGGTGTTGTTGTTTCAAATAGTCAAAGGAAAATAATATTACAAGGTATGGACAATGGCAGCTTCTGGTGATTATCATTGATTTAGAGAGGAGAATAAATTAGCACAGGTATGGATCAGTCATTCAAATATAGCTGTATAATTCTGCTGACAGTCCTGGCACAGTGCATTGTATACATTTAATAAGAGCAGTATTTTGGAAAGAGAATAATCTGTCTGATACCTGCTGATAGTCTTCAAAATGGATCCTTCTGAAGTTATTTAAAGTTTTAACCCTATGGACTCATTGCTAATGTCTCATTTAACTGTTTGCTTTTAGTAAGATTTTATTGTCTGGATCAAACTAATTTAGGGAACCCAACCAAACCAGGCAATTTGTTCTGCATTCATTTCATGTGGTTTCTGTCCATTGGAGCTTCCTGGCCGTTTTGAATCCATGTGAGATCTCAGGGGCTTTGGGGGCAATTGTAGTGGATTCCTTTTATTTCTGCAAGAGTTTCAGATGCAACACTGCAGGCTTGGGGTGGGGTTGTATTTGTGTAAGAACAGGCCGTCAGACTTGGGGAACTAATCACAAACATTTGCCTCATGTTTTATGAATGATCAATAATTTGTAGCTACAGTGCACTCAGAAAATGATGTTGATATTGTTAAATTCTCTGCTCCCTGTGTAAGTAGATAGTAAACAGGAATGAAAAATGCATGCTATGTAAGTGTATGCACAAACTGGAAAGCATCTGTCACCATCAAACCATCAGGATTTATGTTTTGAAAATTGGAATAATTTGTTTTCATTTAAAACTTACTGTAGGGAAGTATAGTGCTGTCCTTCCTGTCCCCATCGATCACTCAGAGGGAGGGATGCCTCGGCAGGGGCTGTATTTTGGGCATAAATCCAGCATGAAACCATTATGCGTTTATATTTAAGAGTTTGTTTCCTGTGAAACAAAAGTTTCTTTTATCTGTCCTTGGTAGCTGCTGAGCTCAGAGGTGTGCAGGAGCAGGTCAAACTCACAGCAAAAAGAAGCTGCACCCTACAAAGTATCTCTTGCTGGGTTTTAGTGGTAGCCTCCAATCAGAGGCTCTTTCAGAAATTTTTATAGCTGAGCTCATTTCTTTTGTTGGACTTAATGCATCAAAGAAGTTGCTCCATTTTAACTAAAGGGATTTTCTAAAAACAGTGGTTTTTCATACGAGCAGACCAAGATTTCAACCCCAGCTTTACTCAATGGCCCGATCCTTTAAAAGCCAGATTAGACTTCTTTTCCTGTTTCTTCAGTTTTGTGAAAAGAAGGGGTTACCAGGAAGAAACAAGAAAACAAACACCCCTTTCCTCCCAAGTTATTTTTTGGCCTTTGCTAGGCCAAATCCATGTGCTAATGACAGGCTCCTGTCCACCATGCAGGAAGGGGGAATGCCACAGATGGCCTTGCTGCTGCTCCTGGTCCTAAAGCAGCAGCTCTGTGGGCAGGAGTGCCAGGCACAGGGTCTGCCCTGGGGCTCACTGCTGCTGGTAAGTCAGAGAGAGGAAGAACATGGCTCAAATCCCCATTTTTAGTGTATAAGGGACAAGAAACCTGAGTATTATTTGATAGACACTGTTGACTCTGTCTCATCATATATTCCTTGTCTGCTTAAGTGTTAAAGGCAAACAGCAGGTGGAGGAATCTGTCTGGAAAGTGAATTGGTTCCTAGGCTAAAGAAAACAGCTCAGAGCTTTGCAGTGGCACGGCATCAGCCTAAATCATATACATGTTTTTGGGTTGTTTTAATATTCTTTTTTGCCAAAATGAATCTGAATATCCGTAATATGGATATCTGGAGGGTATTTGAATGCTTGTCCTCTGGTTGTCTGTCACTTGAGTTTAGGACTAGTGACAGATCCATGCCAAGGATCTTTGCAAAGGAACTTAATTTCAGAGAACCATCGTTCCACTGTGGCTGGTAAAGCTCCAGCAGAATTCCAGAGACAAAATGATGGGGGAAAAAGGGAAGTGTCAGATCACCTCTGCAGTAGGGGGTAGCATCAACTCCACCTCTAAAATGTAATTAGCTGTTGTGGGGTAATTTGCCTGTACATAGTCCTCCTAAGCTGAACCTTATTGTATGATGTGCCAGCCTAGGATTTAAATACATTTTAATGCAAAACAAAATTCAGTTCTTGATATAGAAATTTAAAGGTCAGAGATACATAATGCAATGTGATGCCACATTTTACTTAGCAATTAAACAGCTAAGATTACCCTGCTGGTTTTCAAAAGGTTAACATGTCTGCATGTGCCTTAAAAAAAAAAAAAATCAACTTCAATAATTAGCTGCAAAAACCCTTATACATAATGCTGTTTTCGTAACCTAAATTTTAATCATCTTTATGATTATGCTTTTTACAGTATTTACAGTTTAATGCTTTTTACAGTAGAATAAAAAGATTGGTGTAGATTCTTCTAGGTAGGTCTAATCCAGTCCAGGAGTAATTTACTGGGTTCTCCAGTGACCTCTGTTTTGCTTTCATTGTGTTCTTTCCATATTGCCTTACCTGATCTTGCAAGTGTAAAGGGAAAGCTGAAGGCTCAGCTCCCATCCCACTGAATTCAGGCACCGAGGACTGTGCTGCTGATGTTTTGCAGTGTTAGCAAAGAGCACTTTGAATCTGCCTGAAGTGCAGGAGAAATCCAAGGATGCATTTCTGAGCTCTGTAGGAGTGGGAGCAGCTCTGGGACTGGACTTTTGGGGGTATCCTATCCCCAGAATACAGAAAGGCTCCAGCCATGCGAGCTGGAAGCTTCTGCCTTTCACAGGGAATTATGTTTCCACTGGGAGATCTTCTCACTCACATCAAGGTCTCATGTCAGGAGGGAGAGCAACATCCCCATTCACAGTGGTGAAGTTTTGGCTCTTGTGGAAGGGAGCAGCTCTTTTCTTGCAGCAGCTGCCAAATTCAGCATGGAGCAACCACTGGGAACCCCACCGCTCCCTGGCCATCCCTCAGGTTGTTAATTGGAGGAAAAACCTTGAGTGCCTGGGGACTCCCATGGCAGTGAGAGGCCAGAGGGGTCTCCTGGCCATGACAGGTTCAGTGTCCAAACCCCCCCAAGTTTCTCACTCAGAGGGAGCACAGAGAAACCCTTGCTTGCTGAAATGGAACACTGACCCACAGGCAGAGGTTGGAGCCCCCAGGTGCCATCTCTAGAGCTTGCCCAATCCCCTGTGCCTACAGGAAATCAGTGGCCATTCCCACTGAGGTCCTAGCAGCTTTTTCTGCAGGGAAAATACATCAGCAATGAGCTCACATTCAAAATAGAAAGGTGAACTGCCATACTTCATGCACTGCTGGGGAGAAAGGGAACTGACCTCTTCTCTTGAGAACAAGAGTAATAAAAAATATTTACCTCAAAATCTGAAAGGGTCATCTAACAGTTCATTCAGTTAAGTCTTGCCAAAGTTACAAAGTGAACATATAATATGGTCTTTATTATAAGAAATGTCAGGCTGTCTTACCAATAGCCGGTACTGCCAACCCACCTCCAGCATGTAATTGCCTTTGGAGGCTTAATTTGGCTCTAAGTATTTCTGCTAGATTGAACTGTATGGAGTGTCAGACCAGGCTTTGAACATTTTACATGTGAAATAAAATTGAGTCACAGTAAAGTTTGCGGACTAGAAGTCAGCTTCAAAACCAGGATATCAAATTTCTTGGGGAGGCAGAAGTCATTTGTGCCCTTGGAAACAGCTGTTACCTGTTGTTCCTTCCCCTAAGCATTAATTTTGCCATGGCAATTGAGGTTGCAGTCATCTCTCACTTGTTATACAGAAACAGACTTTATTTTCTGGAGCCCTTGTTGCAGGGTGTGTTGTGCTTCGTGGCGTTTGGGCTCACTGTGTTTTTTACAGCAAGGCCATCAGTCTGCTCTGCAGGAGGAGAGCAGGACTGTCACTGGGTGCAATTCCCTGTCTGTCTGTAGGATTTAAGACTTCCAGTGCCGTGCAGCTCCTGAGCACAGCTCACACCATCAGGCCCAGCAGATTATTGGTGAAGGCTGTAAAACCCTCCCAGCACTCTCCAGAGGAATGCTGCAGAGCTGGGCTTTTCCTCCTCACATGTGCTTAAAGATTCCAAACACGTCTCCAGCAGACAGAAATATTCTAGGGAAACCCCACTCAGAACAGGCTGTTTTCATGATAAATCTGCAGGGTTGGAGGTGAGACCAAGCAGTTCCCTCGTGGTTGGGCTGGGCTCAGGGTTTTTCCAGATGGGAAGGTGTCTCAGCAGTGGGGAGCTGGAATGCTGACTTTGACCCAGCAGGTACAGCAGGGTGAATACTTCTGTTAAGTCTGAATGGAATCCAGCTTGCTCTGTGTTGAAGTTATGAGATCAACAGAAATAATATTATTACAAACTTCGGCCATAAAGTAAATAAAATGGGCCTGAAAAGTGAGCTGTGTGAACAATGTCACCTTGATGGCTTCTTGATCTCTTCACTTCCTATTCACAGCCCCCCATAAAGCAGACCCAGGTTTTCTGAAAATTTATTTTGACCTCTTGCCCAAAATATAAGTCTGGAAATAGGATTCAATGTTATCACCTGGGTGAATCAGGAAGTCCTTGTGGAATGAGCCTTCAGTAGCTACCAGGCTGGGGTCAGGCTGGCTCCCATTTGGGTCCTGCCAGAGTGGCATAGGAAAACTCAGTTTCTTTTCCACTGTTTTCCAGTATTTTGAGAATAATTCCTGGTAGAAGCTCAGTGTTGCAAGAGGATGTGGCTTTTCCATAGTGGGAGTTTGCTGTAAACCCTCAGTAGCTTTTTCTGATAAAAAATTCCTGTCAAGTGTGATTATCATCTACCACTTTTTCTTGTTGCATTCTGATTTGGGAAACTCTAATCCAGGAAGACAAATAACAAAATCCAGGTTGGCAGAACATCTGCTTTGACAATACTCCAGACAGGATTGTAGGGCTGTAACATCCTTACCTATTTGTTATTGCAGTGCTTCTCTTTTCTTTGCCTTGCAACTTTGATTTCAACGTAATCTTTGATTTTCAAATCTTTTGCAGGGAAAAGTATTTATAATTGGCTTTTTCTGAGACTGCTAGCATATTTATGGGTAATTTTGTCTTGCTGAAGAGATCAGGCATTATTAACTCAAATGAGCAGCGTTGCCTATCTGCTGAAGTCCTTTGGCAGCAATTAAAATTCAGATGTTTGCACTGCATAAGGTGCCAATTCCTTTGCAGATTGTGGCCAGCTTTTGTCTCAAATGTTTGCTCTTTTTTTGCCTTCAGTATCTAACAAACTGTTAAAATTGCCCCCACGTTTTAATAGGTGTACCTAAATAAGTTTTATATGGTACAAAGTACCTAATACAACTTTATAACTGCAATTGTAGGTCAGTTTGCAATCTCCAAAATATTTGCCTATTTATAGTAACTCACCCTCCCTTCCCACCACAAACATTTACTTACTTATTCTGTGCAAATATGCATCGTGGCATGATCTTTGCCAGGAGGGGCATCTTTGGGAGCATTTATTTACGCCAGCATTCAAAAGAGAGGCTGAGCTATAAACATTTCCACTAGAGAAATAGCTGAGCCCCAAAATTAAATGCATATGTCAGAATATCCTCCCTTGACTTGCTCTGACACTGAACATAAACTCTTCATGTGAGCGTTAGCACAAAGCACTAAACTTCTGGAAAGAGAAATCTGCCTGTAAGTATTTCTATATGTTTTTATGTTATTTTTGGCTGATTGCTGGCGTGCTCCTATTCTTTCTGATCGCAAGAAAGCACAAGAGGTGATGGGCCACATGCTGTAGGGCCCACTCTCTGACAGTTGTTCAACAGACATAAACCAGTGTACTCCAGTTTCCCACATGAAACGTATTTCCAAGGCTTTTTTTCTTTTTTTTTTTTTATTAAGTGATGACTTCTGAAAAGAGCAAGGCCCACACTATTTCTGTCTGAGGCCAAGCTGTCCTCTTTCCATGTCTTCTGTCAACTTTTATCCCAGTAAGATTGCCAGCTCTTCTGAGCAGAGTAGCCCAGGTGTTAATCTGATACCTCATCATTTGTTTTATATCACCTGGAACTGTATTTTGAATCTATTACTCATGCTGTGTCTGTACTGGGATCATTTCTGGAATAATGTGCAATTCTGCGTGAGTAATGGTGTTGGAATTTAGCATCTTCTTGGGAGCAAGAACATATCTTGTCCTCTCTCCTTTTTGTTGAAGATAGTAAAACAAAGAGCAATGTTTCCTGTCATAAACCTCAATAAATAGAATTATTCATCATAATCTATACAGGACATCATGAGAGATACTTGAAGGACTCGGGCTCAAAATTTGAATGTGCTTAAGGCCTTCTATATAAATGTTGTAAATAATTAAATGCCATTTATTTTTATGCATCTCTGATGGCACTTTCATCATTCAGAAATTGTCTGTTCACTAGGGGTTTTCACAAATATGAAATATTCAAAAGATTAATTCTGTATTTCAGGAGAACTTCATTTGACTTTGTGGATCAAAGTTTTCTAATATTGCTCTATAAGCAAACATCTTGAGACTGTATAGGCAGAGTAAATATTTAGAAAATAATGCTGTGTATTGCAGTGGCTGTGAATTGACAATTAAGAGATACTTGTTTTGTTTTGAGTGGTGTGTTTTTATTTAAGTGCACATACTAAAGTTGGTATCAGACACGTGGTACAGTGAAAAAAAGTGGTCCATATTTCAATTTGTGTTATCATTTCATTGGCAGTAACATTAACTGACTCTTGCCTGATGAGCACCCAGACCCCAGAATTGTCCATAGCTTCATGGACATCAGTCAGATGCTGGAAAGTTCCACTTATTGTTTCCTGAGACATGGATAAGAAAGAACTACATGAGGTGTTGAACGCTGGCAACTGCATTAATTTAAATTATCTTTACTTAGCTGAAATAACTGTGGTTCTGATGAGTGCTATTTGAAGGTAGCTATTTGTAAGAACAGTAGGAATACCTTTGAATTTCTGGATGCTCTCCTTGCCGAATGGACATCTCCCTAGATAACCACTGAAAGGAACAATTTTTTCCTGTCTTCCTCCCTTCAATGTGATGTTTGGAGTAAAACCCCACTGATTTTCCCATTGTGACTGGTTGTGTCCTTCCAGAAACCTCAGCAACAACAAGATCAAGGAGATCCGCGAAGGCGCGTTCGACGGAGCCGCGGGAGTGCAGGAGCTGATCCTGACAGAGAACCAGCTGGAGGCCGTGCACGGACGGATGTTCAGGGGCCTCACGGGGCTGAAGACCCTGTAAGTGCAAAGCCCTGCCTTTGTTCCTCTCTGAGCAGGGCGGGAGTGCTCAGCTTCAGCAGTGCCTGCTAAAATATCTGTTACTAGCCAGCCTTGCTACTGCTGGGCCTTGCAGCGTGCTCGTGAGGGTTTCAGTAGATCTCTGGTCCTGGGCAGGTTGGAGAGTTATGTGCTATTTCTGTAAAATGGACAGATCTTTACAGGACTAACATGATGGGGAGCCTGTCATGTGTCAAATTTGTGCATTTCCAGTCATTTAATGCTTTTATTACTTTGTTATTTCCTGTGGAAACAAGACGTGTAGGAGTATGTTTGCTATCTCCTTGTCCATCCTCCCACTGTCCCTCCACCCAAACCGGAGCTGTGCTGTAGGAAGAAATTCTAAGCCCCACTTGGCTAAGTGGGGCTGTCAAGAAATAGACTCTAGGAATCAAAATGCAATTAAAATCCGCAGTTTATTCATTAGCAAAAAACACTACTTAAGTTGCAAGGTATCGTGACACAATTAGTTCAGTCCTTACTCAAGTGTAAAAAGGAATTCAAGTTTCATTTCAAGGACTTTGTTCTTTAATGACAAATATGGAACTTTTGCTGTTCCATTAACATTTTTTGTGGTTACTGCCATCTGTTCTTTAATTTAATGTATGCATTTTACTAAGGGATTCGAAAATACTGCCCATAGATATTAAATTAATTTTTATACTGCAAAGCAGCCTGTGGCGGTGCTCCTAAACAAAATTCAGCATTTTTTAATAAAAAGATGCTTAACATTCAAGCTATCCTGCTGACCTGACCTACATTTCCCCCAGCTGATAAAGCAGTCTAAATATACACAGTATGATATGAGGATTTGTGAGTCTAAGTTTTCTTTCAGGAAGGGCACACAGTGCATGGTGAACCATGATATGAAACCCAAGGGTTTGGCTTGAGGGACATATATTGCTATTCATTAATTGACTTTCTTTCAGCATTAAAATAGTAATCTTTTGCAAAGGGGCTGCATTTCTCAGGGTCATGGTCCAGCTTTTAAAAGACTGTTCCTGCAATGTAATAAGTCACTGTGCAGGATATTTTGGCATTCAGATTCATCCATCCCATCTTGCAGTTCTGCTGCCTGATACGTTCCATACAGGACAGGAGAAAGGTTTGCTACTGCTGCTAGCCACTAAGGCCCTAATTCTTTCATTTACTACCTGTTCATTTTAGAGCTTGTGCTCTTGACGTGGCAAAGGTGTGTTTCTGTGCCCTCTGGGTGTTTCCTGACACAGTTTCGCCCCAGCTGCACTCCCAAAATTACAGAGACCATGCTGCCTCTGCTGGTAATTGCACAGAGACCAGGGATGCAAAAGCAGCAAAATGCTCAGCCCCAAACCTGAAATGTCTGTGATGACACTGTGAATGCTTTCCCAGCTGTATCTAAACTCTCTCTGGAGGGGCTTGGAACACAAACCCTACGAGGAACAGCTGAGGGAGCTGGGGCTGTTCACCCTGGAGAAAAGGAGACTCTGAGGTGCCCGTATGGCTCTCCCAGCTCCCTGAAAGGTGGCTGTGCTCAGGTGGGGGTTGGTCTCTTTCTCCGGACAGCAGCTGACAGAATGAGAGGGTGCAGGCTGAAGCTGCACCAAGGGAAATATAGGTTGGATATTAGGAAAAAGGGGATTTTTTTATGGAAGGAGTGCTAAAATGGTCTGTCCAGTGAGGTGGTGGAGTCACCATCCTCGAATGTGTTTAGAAACAGACTGGATGTGGCACTCGGTGCCATGGTCTAGTTGAGGTGTTAGGGCATGGGTTGGACTCGATGATCTTGAAGGTCTCCTCCAACCTGGTGATTCTGTGATTTCCAGGTAGCTATAGATGTAGCATTTCAGTGCCCAGCTGGCAGATACCAATCTGAGATTTAAATTCAAACTCTTAAGAGATTCTGAGTTTCCATTGTTGACTGCATGAATGTGATAGCCAGGAGTTAACCCTCCTCAGTTTGAAGGATCAATTCACTGCAACAACAGCATCAGCTGCATGTATTTTGTGGATCTTTGGTAGGGTGCTTTAATTAATGAGTAATTCCTAAGTAGGAATATCGCAACAGTGCAGTGATTTTTACAGACCCAAATATTGATTGGCATGCAGTGTAACAAATACACATGAGCCTTTTTTGCAACGGAGTGAAACAAGATACTCCAGTCTTTCAGATTAATTGGTCTTTATTGTCGAGTTCATTGTTACCATAACAACTCAGAGAGATATATCTTCTAAAACACAGCACTGATTCATCTGGTACAAGCACCAAGCAAAGACCATTTTATAGAATGATTACTGGGTTTTGTCTTCACAATTAATGATGGTAATGGCATTCCAGAGCCTGTGCCAGGTCTGGAAATGTTTCCTAAGATATTCCTCGATTTTTGATGAGGATACTGTTTGCTTCCATACTTCAGCAGTGTGAATTACAAAAACCATCTAGGGCATAAGCAGAAGTAATGCAGCCAGTATTGTTATTGTCACACACTACTGGCAGTCTTTTTCAATCAATCTCTGAAATACATCTCAGCTTACTCTCAGATATTTATTAAATTGAGCCTTTAGTTTTTATTTCAAATTTGTCATTAATAATAATTTTAATTGCGTATTGCTTTCAGATGTGCAGCTCCCATCAGCCTCTAATGTTCACAAGACCATGTTTACATGACTCTAACCCTCCTCTAGCTGTGTTTTACTTCAGCAATCAATAAAAACAGAATGCCTTCCAAAGCATCTCTTGATGCCCTTGGTAAAGCACCTCCCATCCTGACATTATACCCCCTCCCAGTAGCTCCTAATTCTCTGTTTTAATCCTTGCAGGATGCTGAGGAGCAACTCCATCAGCTGTATAAACAACGACACCTTTGCTGGCCTGAGCTCAGTGAGGCTCCTTTCTCTGTATGACAATCACATCAGCACCATCACCCCTGGAGCCTTCAGCACACTGGTCTCTTTGTCTACAATGTAAGTTATCTTTTGATGGGATGAACATGTCGTGGTGCTGCTCTTCTGTGCTTTCCTTTGTAAAAAGGCAATGTTTCAGTTCATATGGAAAACCTCATCTAGGGAAAGAAAACTCCATTGTACTGAAATCACAGGTTTGGAGGATACAAGGTGTGATTTTTTTTAAAAAAAATTAAAAATTGTTTCAGCTGGAGTGTCTAAGAACACTTGGAGGTTCCCAGCCTCAGGCAGGATAACTATGTTTTGCTGTGTCATAGCCCAGTGCAACGTGCAGGGGAAGGTCATGTAAAATGATTTCTGCAGATTCGAAGAGTGTAGCTTATCACACAGTCAGTCCCTGAAGCTGCTGTAGGGTCACTAGAGTCTGATTCTGTAAGAACAGCTTTCTTGGATTTCAGTTCAATTAGTTAAACATCAGAAGTTTACTAGCTAATTCTTAGATTTTTCAGAGCATCTGAGGAAGACAAAATAGTCAAGTCTTACTCAAGGTGGCTTTGAAAAACACAACCTAAGCATTATTTTAATTCTCTTACACTTCTCAGTCATTCTTTGAAATATTTCCCATGCTTCTTAAATACTTTTAAATGTTTTTTTAGTTTGTCCATTTTAATACATTACAGACTGATAAATATGGAAATAAAGTCTGCCTTTTGTTTCCAGCTGTGAGAGGGGACCCTGGTGTTGCTGTTAATGGAAATTGTCTGTCCTGAAAATACAGCCTAATTGTCCATTCAAAATAAACTCTCAATCCTATTGCGTTTCAGGATTGGAAAACATTCTCCATCACATTCAGGCAAAGAAAGAAGTGTTGAATCTGAGCTATTTTGTTGCTTGCACCTTCCCTTTGCTGTGGCAACTTTTCACCAGCAAATCAGTTACCATTTTGGCATTAGCTCCATGCCACATAAGGAACACAGAATTTTCTTTCCTTTTACACTGCGTAGTCCCAAGAGTCTCCTTGAAATCGATGGACATAGAGAGAAACACGAGCAGATTCTTTTTACTGACTGTTTTCAAGTCCCTGGCCAAAGCAGGTGGCACTTGCTGAGAGCTTGCTGTGGCTGTGCTGCAGGTAGTGCCTCTCTCAGCTATCTCGTGCTTCCCTCCCCAAATCTCTTTACACCGGGACTCTGGATCAGCCTGTGAAGCCCCTGCCTTGCTTTCATAGAATTGTCTTCGTCATATTTTTGCTAGAAATTAGCCCATTCTCTTTTTTTCATCTGTGGCAAAAGATTGTTGCACTTTCCAGCGAGAGCAATTAAAGCTGCTGCTAATTAGCTGCATTGCTTTGGCACTGGCTCATAATCCTGTTTTGGTCCCCAGTCGTGGCTTGGTGGAAAAGTTTGTTCTTTGACACATTTTCATTCTGTGTTTGATCTGTAGGCAGAAAAGGTGTGGGTTTGACTTCTTTAGACCCCAGGTTGAGGCCACGGTGATTATTTACATGCAAAAGCAGAATTCAGCTTTATTCATTTCCCAGCAATGCTCCGTGGTAGGTGGGTTTATTGGATGGCACCACCACTGAAGTTAGGTGGTGTGACTGCTTTCCCTGTTCAGCGCACACTTTGGGAGCTAACTGGGAGTTGTAATGGCTCACCTTTACATCTATCAGAGGGAGACAAAAATTTTATGCAAAGTTCCATTTCTGTTTTTATACTCGCATATTTACAGCACTAAAGAGCATTGCTCTTCTTGTTCTTACCCTTTGTGAGTCAGTCTCAAAACATGGACAGCTCTGAAAATAATATCCTATCTAATGATTTTCAATAGAGAAATAATATGCATTTTTTAGAAAAAATAGCCATTTTTATTTTGTTGTTGGTAAAACTAGGCACTGTAGCATCTGAATTTGAAGTGCACTTGCACTTCTTCACACAGAAAATTCAGTCATGTCTTTTAGTCCTTACACAGTCAAGGGGCGATATTTGCAAGCAGAACTGCTTTTCCATGGATTATTATTAAAATAACTGCATGAAGCTAATGCCAGAATGACACATAACTATTCTTGTATAAACTTAACCTGAATTCCAGAATATATTTTCAACCTAATTTCAAAAACATCCAGATGCGTTCCAGCATGTTTTTCTAACAGGTCACTAGAATCCATTTAAATAGTTAATATTCTATGACTTCTTTGCAATTTTGAAGAGGCACTTGTAGTAGGATATGCATATTTAATTCCTCAAGACTTCTATTTCCCCTTGATTTTTAAAATACATCTATGTTCTTGAGTAAACACTTCTGAATTTAATGTTAGTACAAAGTCTCTGCTAAAAGTTTGATTGCTGTATTTCTGTCTGAGTGGGTAAATCACTACTGTATGTGTAGGAACTCTGATTATTAATGATGAGTTTTCACATCAATTTTTCTGCCCAACATTACTGTTTCTGATTTGAGAACTCCACTTGAATAGTCAGTTTCCTCAGTAATGCTTTGGCATATAATTAGCCTTTCCAGACTTTCAATTCCATTTCATATCAAGTAGGAAATCTCTTTATCCATGTGATACTTTAAGGAAAAACTTCATCTTAAATTTCTATCAAAAGTTGCATCACAGTCTTGCCGTGGAAAGAGCATGTATGTAGGGACATGTGTGAACTTCATACTGCATTAAGGCTAAAAATCCCTGCTCTGCAGTTGAAAAAGGATAAAATCTAGATGTTGCTAAAGTGGCAGAAGGACATGTAGAATTGCTGACAAGATAAATTTGTCCTTTTTTTGCCTGGAATGATTCGAATTTCCTAATGAGAGGTTTGTTTATTTGTTAATTTCATCTGTTACGACCTATTTCTTTCTTACTCCTTAAGAAAACACAAAATCCAACTTCAAAACTATAGATTCCAAAAATTTTACGTCATATGTTAACCTGTGTTTGCCAAGAAGAAAAGGAGGCTTTGTGGGTAGTTACTGCTGCTCAGCCAGTGAGCAGTAGCACATTAAGTCAAAACAATCTCTCCTCTCTAGACAGGGATAATTACTGTTTCTCAGTATGGAGCATTTTGTAGATTGAATGCTTGGGAAAGTTTTTGATACTTTTTGGTAAGATGCCCTCTAAATGTACAAAATGTCCTTTACTCTCAGAGCTGCTGGTTTTCCAGAAACCTGATCATACACACCTGCTGTTTGTTCCCAGTTGTAGATTCTTTAATTCTGAGGATTTGTGTCATGGAAGTAGCTCTGTGGATGTGATCTCACTCTCTTCCATCAGTGGAACAAATGATCTTTGAAGCACTGGCTCACGGCGTCGGCGGTTTAGACGTTTGGTTTAGGCACTCTGCTCATGCCAAAGTGTATCAGTGTGGAAATCATACAAAGCATCCTTCATTATGGATTGAAGAAAATGGAAAACAATTCAAAAGGAAAGCAGCTAGAATTAGAGTGTTGCTTTCAGTGCTTTTTTGCACCTCCTGTCTAAAAACTCTTGTGTAACCTGTTGGTTTTGTCACCTTTCTTCAGCGTTTGAATCTTAGTGTGGAAGCAGGTGGAGTATTTTTATAAGATTATGCTGAGTTTTCTGCTCCCCCCAGTTCTGCTTTCTCCACAATATCCAAAGCCTGTGTTAGATCCACATGGGATTAACCCCAGAGCTCCAGGGCAGAGCAGTGATTGAAGTAGGCTGTTCTGCAGTGCTGAGAGCAGCTGTAAATCATATTGTGGCTATGTGATGTTGGCCTAGAACCTACAGAATTTAGGAGTTGCTTTGGGTTTGCTTCCTAACTGCCCCACTTCAATCGTGCCACATTTTTGTCTTTAGTACTGTTGTTTTCTGAAGGAATTGTTCTGCTGAAGCCCTATTGTGATTTTGACTGCATATTTAGATTTGTGAGAGCATCTTGCAAGTGAAGACTTACAAACTACTTCAGCTGCTACACCGGCACTTGAAGTGCCTGTTTCTTGCCTTCAAATTTCCTGTGTTAAAAGATATGCTATGAGTTAAAGAAATTTCTTTATCGACTTTCTTTCTGTGCCTCCAAAATATCAACTCTTGGTCACATTCATACGTGATGTGAAAGTTCCATCAACATCTGTTTAGATTCTTGTTTTTCCATGCACTGGCCCAGCTCATTCTTCAGTGAGGCAGCCTCAGACTGATGCAGTTGATTCTCCCTGTCTCTGTAGATAGCTGAGTCAGTTCTCCCTTTTGACCAGGGATCTCAGCCCCTTCCCTTCATCTGAAGTTTAGTTAGGAAAGAGCTGCTAAGCCAGGCTCTGTTAAGGCCCCGTCTCTCTTGTGGAGGTGTTAGATGATTTTGCTTTCTGCACACCACAGAGCCATGCTTAGGCTGCAGGTCTGGCTGGAAGATATTTCAGGAGCTGGAGCAAGATTAGAAGCAGACCCTACAAAGTTCACAAGGCAGCAGAACAGAGGCCTTTCACTGCAGATATCCAGAGCTGAGAAAACTTCATAAGGAGCTCAAGATGACAGTGCTGCCTTAAGGATGTATATATGCACATATATAGGACTATCCTTGCTGTTTCAATTGGAACCCCAAATTCTCCTTGCCAGTGGCTCCCTCGTGGCTCTGGTTTGTATGGGCTGGGACAGAGGCAAAGGAGAAGCATGAGGGTGCTGGGGCAGTACCTGATTGTGGGGAAGATCATGCACACGTGGGTGCAGTTAGTGAGGTGCATTTAGACTTGGGTGTGAGCTGTAGCTTCCATTGGATTCCATGTTAAATCCAGCCCTGCTTGTGATTTAGGTATGTTTAAATAACAATTTTGAGCACTTTGGTTTATAAATATATGTCTATGTATTCATAACTATATCTATTTTAATTATAATTCCAGCCCTAATATAAAACCTGCATAGAACTTCCCAGGTCTGCAGGATGGAGGAGGGATCTCACAGGAAAAGAACACAGGAAAAAGCCTGGCTATGGAGCCCCTCATCTTTCTGTCATTATTTCAGTATTTCTGTATGTTCATGTGTAATGGAATCATGTTTTGTTCCCTTTCAGTAATTTGCTGGCTAACTCCTTTAATTGTAACTGCCATTTGGCCTGGCTGGGGAAATGGCTGAGGAAGAAGAGAATTGTCAGTGGAAATCCACGCTGCTTGAAACCCTTTTTCTTAAAGGATATTCCAATCCAAGATGTAGATGTCCAAGACTTCACCTGTGATGGTAAGAAAATCCAGTCTGATTTGGCACTTGTGGTAATGTTGGTACCTCTGTGAGGAGGTCCCTCCCCACCAAGCAGTGCTGTATAGTAAACATTTTGGTTTAGTGATGGAAAAGGTAGCACCTAGAGCTGAAGATCATTGTTTTCTATCAGTGATATACTTTTATTCTTGAAATCCAGTTTCTGAATTTCTCCTATCTATACCTAAATATAAGAATTAATTTATTATATACAAATGCTCTGCTTTGTGTAATTCTGGTGTAATCCTGGGCCTTCCTTAGTCTTTGCTAACATTCTGAAACCAGTGGGAGTTGTTCTTGCTTGGAAAGCCTCTTAGATTTGGATACTGTTCAGGGTCACCAGTAAAAGGTGAATACAGGGAAATAAAAAAATCACATAGACATTATTTGAAATGACTCAGTGATGCTTCATGCTTTGTAGTGTCTATGTGGATTTAAAAGAAAATGCCCTGACATTTCTTTCATTCTCCATGTAGTTTTTGTCTTCTGATCAAGCAGACTTCAGAGAAACTAGTAAGGAGAAAACTGCTTGAGGAATGCCCTGCTAACTTGACTTGCAGCTTGTTAAGACCAGTTAGACTGGAGGTGCAGTTAGTCATACCTCTAAAGAGACAATAAAAGTGATAGAAGTTCCCTACTTAGAGTAAAAATTAATTCCTGTCCTAGTCAAGCAATCTGGCAACAGGCCCAGGTTCTTGAGCTCAGAGCTCAAGAGACCCAAGTTTAGTCATAAAAGAATAATTCACTTTTAATTTGAGAGAAAAAAGTCCCCACAACCAACCAAAATCCTGGTCTGCAGATTGACATTCCACACTTGGGAGAAAAGAAGAATTCTGGTGCACAAAATGTCATTCCACAGTTGGGAGCTTTCTCTGTCAGGCAGTAACTTGGAGTCGAGGCAAATGGAAAGTAGGTGGTGGCAGGGTGTGAAACACAGAACACAGGGGAAAATTAAATATGCTGAAAAAAACATGCTCTTTCTGCAGGTTTATGAAGGACTTTGAATTTTGTTTCCAGTCATTAAAGTCAGTGGGGAAGAAGGGGAAAAAAAAAATCTTCTCTATTCTTCTATAGTCTGGTGGTGCCTCCCCAGCCCTCTGAATGCAAATGATTCCTACCCATACAGTCAGGGGTAATTCTGCTATCTTGTACCAGGATTTCCAGTCCTTCTCTTTAATCTCAGTGCTCATGAGTGCCTCCAGCAGAGAGAAGAAAGAACCAGATCTGTCTCGATTAGTCCTCACATCAGTTAAAAGGCAAGAGCAGGCGGCACATGGTGACGGCAGCCTGGAGCTCTGGGGCTCCGTGCCCTGTGCTCACACACAGTTGTGTGCTTCCCCTCCCTGTCATCCCGAGAATGTGCCACTAAGTGTTTCCTTTCACATCCATCGTGATTCTGGGGCAGCCATGTGCCTCATGTTTTGCAAAGCCTGTTTCTTTTGGGGAAAATCCATGCTTTAATGCTCGTAGCTTCAAAGCGTTGGTTTCTACTGCGGAAACCCTATTGTTCTTCAATTACAAGATTTAATCTGCTGTTTATGGACCTTTGAAACCATTTTTGGAGAAAGTTGATATTTTTATGTGTGCACAGATGGATTGCCAGCAGTTGGAAGTGTGCTGCTTCAGTTCGTTGTTTGCCTGGTTATCGTTGAAAACAATGAAGCTTTACAATTCAGATCATAAACAGAGTGCCAGGCTGACTTTCCAGAGCAAAACATAAACATCTAAAAGCTGAATTTTTAAAAAGTCTTCCAAAAGGAGAGTAGATAGTGAATATCATCTGTCTAGATGAATTTAAGGGCAATGTGCTGGCCGAGTTCTCCATTTCAGCTGGCATATTATGGATGGGGGGAGGATTTGGGTTTCATACTTTGGATTGCACTATAATCTGCAGAATTACAAAACAGATTCTCCTTAAGGGGAAAAAGAAAAAAGGTAAAATATTTCTATTTCATTTATGAGCTGTTCATGATGCCTAAAAAACTTGCACAGAGGCAGGGTGATCCAAAGCACTGGACCTATTGTAAAATGCCATGATGGTTACCCTGGATTCAGAGTGCCTCTCCCTGGTCCTTGTCACCAGCTCTCTTCAGAGTCGGTGCCTTGGGCTGGAATGCTGATTTCCTCACACTCTGCCTCTCTCCCTGAGCAGGTAATGATGAGAGCAGCTGCCTGCTTTCCCCTCCTTGTCCTTCCCAGTGTACCTGTGTGGACTCCGTGGTTCGCTGCAGTAACAAAGGGCTGCGGATGCTGCCCAAGGGAATTCCCAAGGATGTGACTGAGCTGTAAGTTACCTTTTACCTGTCCCCTCTCTCAAGAAGTTCATCAAACTGCATCGCAGTGAGGCTTTGTGGGTCCGTGGGGGGTTTACCTTTGGCTTTAGTCATCTGTGCTTTGGTGCTTTGTGTATGTTCTGACCATTATTCTTATTCTTATTTGTCCCTTGACTGAATGAATGGCTCTGTAATGGGAACAGAGTTTATCTGTCCTTGTACCCATTAATTCTGGGTGTAGGAACAAATGCATCTATTAGTATCAAATAATCCTGTAGTGCTTCTGTGAGAGCCCAGGCTCACAACAGGCAGTTCGAAGGGATGATGAAAATACATTCCTGAGTTACGCAGCTGTGAGCTAATTATCCTCTGAGGAGATTAAAAAAGGAAAAAAAAGGAAGCTGGTGCTGGAAACAAGGAATTCTTTTCTCTAAACCTCATGAAATGAATAAAATAACAGATAATTAGATTATATTGCAAAATAAATTTATCCTAGTTGAGAACCGTCTTTTTAGTTGTCTTTTCATCTACGCCTCACTAGGACTTTATGGTGGATTTTCTTTCCATGGAAAGAAAATATCCTGGTGGAACTGCTTGGCTTAAGCAGTTGGCAGTAGAAATACTGAGCTTTTCCCCTTTGGGCCCTTATTCAAATCTATCCCAGGTGAGTCATTACTGAAACTTGTTACAATCTCATCAGCATTTCTATGTGAAAATAATTGGTTGAGTTCGTTGGTATGTCTGATGAATTTTATGATGAACTAAAATCTGATTCTACTATTTTCTAGTACCTGCTATTATTTTTACTCCCTTCACAGGGGGAGAATGGGGTTCACACAGTTTTTACCCGTGCTGTAGACAAATTTGAGGCTTTCTTGGTGAATGAGGGTACTGAAAGTGCCTGGGGTAACTGAATATGGAAACTTTTCATTAATGAATATATCCTTGGAACACTGTTGACCAGGGCGTGGTTAACAGTGGAAAGAATTAAAAGCCAAATCCTGGCCTGGATTCCTTCATATATATATATTCATATATTGATTGCCATCAATGTTAAAAGTCTGCAAGGTCATCTCTGCTCTGCTTTTGTTCAGGTTTCATTGCATTCAAATGGAGCTTGCCAGCAGTAAGATATCACAGATGTTACTTTGATTTCCGCTGCCTCACTGAGGAATTTTTATGTTTAAATTTTGCATATTGAGTTTTACTGATACTATCTGATACCCTGACGACATAGCTTTCACAAGAAGAGTAAAATTAATCTCACATTCCTAAAAACTGCTATATTTCTTAACCATTTCTTGGCAAATGAGGCAATAGCCTGGAATTGAGCAGTTTGAGTTCATAGGAGTTTACGTGACTGTCTTCTTCAGTAGGAGCCTCTTGGCTGTGCAAAGCTCTAGTTCAGCTTTCTGCTTTCCATCCAGAAATGTGTCAGCAGAACACAGACAGCCATGGACTGCCTGGCTCTGAATATTTCATATTCTGCAAATATAACCTTTGAATCTGTCCCAGCTGTCTCAAAATTCAATCCTGATCTCATTCTCCTCTCAACCAACATAAACTGAGCTCCTTATTTGTATCTATACCAGAAGAGGGTTTGCAGGTACTGAAGCATGAAATTTCATGTGTTTGTGGAAACTGTGACAAGAGTGAAGTAAGTAAATAAAAAATAAATCAATCTTGCTTGCCTTTCTTCTGCTTCCAGATTGAGATAGAGATATTGCCATAACCTGCTGTATCATGCAGGTTACAGGTTACCAGTGTGAATTGACATGCTTTCATTGCTCTCTGTTGGAGAACTGCCATTGTTGCTGTGATGAGCAGCATCTCCAGTGGAACCCAACCTCTTGCCTCATCTTGGGGACAGCTGAAACCTGGCAGAGAGAACCCAAAAGCTTCCTGGGCACAGGGTGAAAGAGACTTGCCTTGTTCAGTTGCCCAAGCCCACAGTCACAGGTGCCAAGGACAGGCAGAGCCTCTTGTCCCTGCACCCCACAGCTCCCTCCCTGCAGGAGGGACAGGATGCACGGGAGCAGTTCAGTGCAGTTTTTTCTGAATGCAGCACTCTTGACATTTATAACCTTCCATCTCTGGTGTATTCATCTGCCAGGCACATTGGTTGCAGTGCTTTTTATTAAACTGCAGTGCTTTTGTGTAACGTGGATTAAGAAAAAGAGCTGCCATGTATCTACTTAAAACACTCTCTTGTGGCTGAATGTAGCCTTTTCAGTAGTTCCTTTCAATTCTCTTTGAGGTCTTAAAATAATCTTAAAACAGGAATCCTTTCCTTGTAAAGGTATTAAATAGCACTGTGCAAAAATAAGCATATCTCTTGCACAGGCACATAGGGGAAATGTTACCCTTTCTGGGTCAAATTTCACTGTACCTGCACTCAGCAAAAAAAGATCCCCAGCAAAGTTTTATTGCAGGGTGGACAGGAGACACAGGCTCGCTCCTTTCAGTGTTCATTCTGAGTTCCTGTTTCAGTGTATATATAGGCAAGGCATGTGAAAACCATTATCTCCTTCATATTTAGAGCTCGGAATGATAGGAGACATCCCTGTGTTTGGTTTGTACCACCCTTGGGAGCAGGGATTACCTTGGCAGGGAAGGCTTCCATCTAGAGCAGAGTTAAAAACATCACTAAGTGTCCTGGCTTTTTAGAGGAATGATGATGCAAGAAATTTTTATTCCCCATCTTTTCCTTCAGAAAACTCGTCATTATGGGCAAGCTTTCTTCCAGCTTCTTGGGAATAGGAAAATATGTTGTTTCTTGCAGATTCCTTTCCCGTATATTCCTCCACTGTATATTTACATACTGCCTACATTTTTTCCCAATGTTTGCTTGCCCTGAAGAGAAACCTTGGGGTTTTTGCCTTAAACCTTTGGGTTTATTCAGTTTTCTGCTCCAGATGTTCAGAAGTAAAATGTTAATGCAATGAGCTAGTTTGGAACTCAGCCTTGCTGCTGCTTAGTGTTTTAGGTTTTCTTCTTCTATTTTTTTCCCTAAATCTGTTTGAACTAAGTTTCCCATGCTCTTTCTCCTTTTATGTATTACCTCAGTGTGTGAACACTAGATTTTTTCCTTTTATTCACAAAAGTATAGTCTATTTCTAATAAAGTCTTATCTGACAGCATCCAGCTGCTTTTATGGACCTACAGCAAATAACATTTTGCACTGGGGAAAAACATTGGAGGCAATTATGTGGACGGTGTGCACAAGCTGTGACATAACGAGCGTGGTGTGTTTTAGAATAAATATGTACCAATCATGTCATCTCTAGACTCCAAATGCTGTCATGACACTGGGCTATAGGATAGCACTGGTGGGATTGTTAGAAAAACCTACACCCATACATCATTGTTAGTGATTATTTTTCCTTCCATTTATATTAATGCAGAACTAATATTTGCATTATTTTTGCCATTTCTCTTTCTCTCCTCACAAACCTTCTGTCTCCCATTTCTGTTTCTTGTTCTGCCTGATAGGTTCATGTATTTGACACATCAGTTTTCATATTTACCTGGAGGTATTTACCACCAATCCCAACCCTTTTTTTTTCCAGCTTCCAAGGCACTTGTGATTTCCTTTGACTTGTGACTAAAAACAGTGGCTGGTACCTGGACCCTGCTAATCGATGCTATAAATATGCCCAAAGCAGTTTTGATACGTGTGGATTATTGTAACAGTTTAGCACCATTTTTCAATTTGTTTGTCTTGCTGCTGATCAAAGGGAAACTCTGGAGTGAGATATTTGATGAAAATCATCTGCTTGAGAATGCTGATGCTCTTGCTTGTCTGGAAATTAACACTGTTTTACACAGTGACCCCCAGCACAGGGATCGGGGAATTTCCCTTTGATAATAAAGGAGAGAAACAATTTGGTTTACCTGGTCCCACTCATTTTCTGCAGAGGATATTTTAGTTACAGATGAAATCAAGGAATTAACCTGCACTTCAAATCTGATAGTTTAGAAAAAGCAAATAATATCAATGCCATCAAATAACATGTTCAGTGACCTGTAAAGTTTGGGTACACATCAGAAGGGTGTCATCAGCAGTAGCAGAGACTCAGGTTTAACTTTCTCTCATGCACAGCTGTGTTTCTGCATGTCAGCCATTTGTCTGGTGTACAAATACAGCAAAACCCAGAGTCCAAATTTGCCAAAGCTTACCAAAGTTCAAGATCCATATTTGAACCTGGATCCACACCTGATTTTTGTTTCCTCTCAGAAAACTGTAATTGAAGCTGTTAAACTCAATGTTTTGTGGATATTTATCTTTCACAGTCCAAATCTTTTCTAGACCACCATTTTTAGGAAATGAAATTTGACTCAAAATTTTAGGATACTAGGTATGGACATTAAACATTTCGGCCTGTAACTTAATTTTAGAGCAACATAAAATTGCAAAATATCTTGGTTTTTGTAATGTAACGTTCTTTGTAGAATATTTAAAGGAAAGGTTTTGTGCCTTTTCAAAGACTGTCTGAGAAGTGATTTGTGCCTTTTCAAAGACTGTCTGAGAAGTGATTTCTCTCTCCAGTTTCTCCTTTAGCACAGGTTGCCACTGCAAGCTTGACTATATGGCTGAATAGACATCTCAACACAAAAAGGATTCCAAGTGATTCAAACTGTTACACGATTCAAATTGTTACACAAGGTTAATACAATTGTCAACCTTGTGCTGGTTATATCACCTCCATTCCAAGTGGTTTCAGTACAAAAATAGACACGCTGAGAAAAGAGCAGCTGTCATCTTCTGTGCATAGTTTCATGTGCAATGCTGGTGTGTGTGGAAGATGCTGGATGAGCCCTGGGGCTGCTGCAGGCCCTGTCCCACAGTGCCAGCCCCTCTGGCCATGTTCTAGAAGAAACCTTTCCAGGTAGGAAGGTTCTTTGAGAGCTGAACACATATGATTTTTGTTTTGTTTGTTTTGTTTTGTTTTGTTTTGTTTTGTTTTGTTTTAATTTCTGCTCTGGTCATCACTTGTTGGTTACAAGTCATTATTGAGACTTGAGAATTCTCAGCAGCATTTACAGGGTCCAGAAAGATATCCAATCTGATACTTAAACTAGAGCCTAGAGACCTTAGGAAGCAAATGAGGTTTTGGGTTTTTTGTCCAAAATGCTGTTTTGGACAGCAGTCAGTGTCTATTTTAAGGCAACTGACACTCAGTCTTGACTCTGTATATTAATAACTTGATTCCCAGATTTAAAATTAGACATGTATTTTTCTCCATTCATACCAGAGTTTCTTTGCATACCAGACACCATGGACATCATAATCCTTTGGCTACAGACTAGAAAGAATTACAAATTTAATCTTCCTTCCACATTGACTCTCTTATGGCTATTTTGAGGGGTTTTTTGGCAGGGCATCTGTAGCATCATCTGTGGTTTTTTATTTATATAGATGTATATATAAATACACAAAGTTTTGTGTCTCTTCCCATTTGCCCTCAGGAGTAATTCTTTTATTCACTGTGTCCAGCTCCCAGCCCCCTTACAGCCCCATCCATCCTGCTGAGCCCAGCAAGGTGGGGAGGGGCTGCCCCTGCTCCCTCCAGCTCCAACAGAGGCGCCTCCCCTGCTGCAGTTGTTTACCTCAAATCCTGCCTCCTGGATCCTCCTGATACTTGGCAAGCTCTTACATCCTAAAAGCCTTGGTTATTTCAAATTCCTGGTGCTTAAATGTGCTTTCAGAATGAACGCCTTCAGCTTAGAAAATGCTGCCACGCTTTGGATAATGGGGTGAGAGGTTTAGCAGTGGTGAATTGTTCTTATGGATGCATGAAAAGTGTGTTATCAGTACTTTTTGCGAGTTAAATTGTGTTTATTCAGAAACTGTACCACTGGTATGAGTATTGCAGTTTTTTGCTAGCACATTTATATAACCATCAAATTGCTGCAGAGCAAATCCAGAGCTATTCAAAGCCCATCTTCTGTAGGAGTTTAACTCCAGGGGTCTGCATGTCTGTGTTAGTCTGAGTCATAAAGCACTGAATTAAAATGTGCACCCTTGACTTTTGATTGCCCCAGAAAGCAGAAGAGTGGGGAAAAACTTTGGCTCACTACCATCAGTTTGTTGAAATTGCAGACTGTTTCATATTGAGATCAACAGGAGAATATCCTGGAAATATGTTCCTGAAGAATTCAACATATTGTAAGGGTCTCCTTTCCTAAACAAAAATCATATATAACTTCCAAATACATAATACATGACCTGCTTTTGATTTCCTTTAGAAATGCGTAGAATTTTCTATTTGGAATAAAGGCTAGAACCTTAGCCTGCCCTCTTGCATGGGTTTGAGATCTCTGATTTTCTGGGCTGAAGGGGAAGGCACAGACTCCCAGCATCTTGCTGCATCCACAGCAGACCACGACTGGAGGGAAGAGAAGTGGTTTTGGACTTTTAAAAATGTGACATGCATGTCTAAATTCTGAGAATAATTACCAAGGAGCTCCATTTTCACAATCATTCATAGCAGATTTAGCCAAAATTAAGCAAGTGCCTTTCCACTTGCTGGGTGTGGATATTCATGGGAGGTGTAAGTGTGGCACAGCCAACCTGTCCTCTGGCCAGTGAGACTCTGTCCCTGCTTTGCTGCCTGTGCAACTCTCTCTCTCAGTGCTCGTGATCATTGTCCAGGGAGAGATTAATTTGTTCAATAGGGTTCTTTTAATTGAGAAAGTAATTTCTTTTGGCTAAAAAGTCAGAAGCTGGTATTCCCATGTTGTCCAACCTAATTCTGGCAAGAGTTCAGTGAGCTCCAGTACATGCTCAAGGATAACTCTGCCAGGGTGGGAACCTGTGCACAGGCAGAAGGGATAACTGTGAGGCTGGTTGGAGTAGTTCAGTTGGAGTTCAGTAGAAAAGAGATGTGAAGCAGCAGAAAATGTTAAGAGGTCATTAAACTGAAACAAAAGGGAGTGGGGGAAAAAATAATGCCAGCTATAAAATGTATTATGTAAGAAATTCTGTTGGTTTTTATAGATTTTATTTTTTGAATGATGTAAAAATAAATTTTGTGGGAAAATTTTCTTTTATTTACTTTACACAAGTATCTCTGTCCTGTTGCAGTTAATGTAGAAAGGGAACATAGAGCACAAGGGTAGTCTGTTATTATTGTTGTTTGCTATAGTATGTGCAGAATAAGGAGGCCTGTTGCCAAAGAAAAGGAAATAGTATGTGTGGAATAAAAATTCTTAACCTGATTATCACATTCTGTTTTCAGCAACAGAGGCAGCACATTAAGTGTTCTGGTGTCTGTGGGCTGCATTTCCTGGCTACACTTGATTATGTTTCAGAATATTCCATATCAATTGCATTGCTCCATGTCTACCTCAGGAAAAATCCCTGCAGCAGCATGTAAGGAAGGGAAATATCATTTTCTCTTTCATCCCACCTATGGAGGGAGGAATGTCTTCCTCCTCCACAGGGCTTTCTGAGAAGGATGGATTTGTTTCCCAGGTAGATATTGCTTCTGGAAGATGTCTGGAGAAACATCTTGACAGTGCCATGGAACCACAGGAGTCACTTTTCATTGCTTCCAGGGGTACCTAAAAGCCAAGGTTAAGGGGAAAAAACTCCAGCTCTGTCTCTATTTCATTGTAATAAACAGGGAAACGCCCACATCCTGTGGCTGCCACACGTCAGCTGTGCAGACTGAGTGCCCACTCTCTCTCTTCTAGGCAAGCTTTTATAAAGTATTGTATTTTTTTCAGGGGGTTTTGCTGAGTAACTCACTGATCATGTTTCTTCAGTGGAGTAAAACTGCAAAATGGAGGCTCTGTTTGCCTGTATGAGGATTTAGGATTGTCCCCAAAGGCTTTAGCCCGTTCCCATGTCTGCATAGAAATAGGTTCAGTGGTGTCTCAAACAACTTCCACACTGGAAACACAAGATATGTTGTCAAATATATTTAGTGCATGTAGGAGGAACATCCAAGAGAGCTTGGTCTTTAATCTTTAATTCATACCAAGTTTTCCTGCCGTACCAGCATGCTGTGAAAAGGCGAGGTAAGGAGGGTGTATTGCTGTGGTGGATGTGCCATCAGGCTTGGGGATGTTTGTGTTGATGCTGGAGTAAGTGGGACCTTTTACAGAGATCTGGGAGTGCAGCTCCTCTTCTCATTCTGACTGCCCAGGGAACTTACAGGACAGACAAACCTCCCTGCAGGGTCAGGGAGCAGTCAGCGCTGGTGGAGAGAGAGCCTTGGGAAAGGTGACTCTGAGTTCAGGGCACAAACCATGCAATTTTTCTCCCCTCCTTCAGCTGCTGTCACAGAAGAACCAAATGGTCATTTTCTCTTTGCTGTAGGCCAGAGATCCTTTATGCACTTCCAAGTTCTAAAACAAATAAAGTAAATCAATGAGCTGCTGTTGTGCTCTGCTTGTGGGGTAATCCTTTTATAAAGTAAAAGCTGTTGAATTTTCAAAGCAATGAATCAAAGATAATTTCATTAGTGACTGACTTTATATTATCCTCATTCATGGTGCAGATTGAGTGACGTGAATTCTTGTTAATGTGTTTGTGTAATTGTCAAATCTGCCTTTTTTCAGATACTTGGAAGGAAACCATCTGCCTGCTGTGCCGAAGGGGCTCTCTGCCTTCAGACACCTGACACTGATGTAAGAAACACGTGGTTTCAATGTCAGGAAAATTGCATTACTCTTTCTGCGCTGTGCTGTTGGTGGAACATAAATAATTGGTATTAGGAGGGGGGAGAAAAAAACAACACCAAACCCCAAAATCTTCTGTAATTGGAATTTGGAAAGAATTTCACAGTGGACACTGCTGCCAATAAATGTTCATAAAGAGTGAGGTGCCTGAGAAGCCCCTTGCTCTGCAGGACCCCGAGAGGATGAAATTCTCACGCAGACTGCTTCAATTTCACTTGGCAGATTTGTCTGTAAAGGTCATTAGCAGAGGAGACACATTAATTTGTGCTAGATGAGGCAGTATTTATAATGCTAAGGCAATGACAATTTGCATAGCTGTTTCTTCTATGAACAGTCATGCAGATAGAGACACAGCTAGACTTTGTTCTGGAAATTGCTCTCTGAAGTACACAGAAGTGAAATTTCCTGCCTGAGCTATTTATCAGGAATTTTCAAATGCTGTTGGAATCAGCTGTGCAGATACCCCAGTCCAACGAGGGCTGGGCGACCTCAGACAAAAACAACATAGAGGAAAAACTGGAATCCTTTGTTTTAAGAGTGTTTTTTATTTTGAAGCATCTCTAATTTTACTTTTCCAGGAACATGAATAGCAAAACAAAATGTTCTGGTTGAGCCTAAAAGACTTTTAAAATTTAAAAAAAAGAGATTTTGTTCTAGTAACTGTCAATATGATGAGCATATGGAAGTGGGGTGCCTGGAATATATTGCAAAGCAAGTAGGAACAGTAAATATTCAGCAGTGCTTGCATAATTTATTCATTTGTTCCTTTCATTGAAGGCTATATGCTGGAAATATGCCTTAATATTTCTGAGTTTGAGGCTTTTTAGGAGAGTCTGATGTGCTTTTCCTTTAGAGCTCATTCAGAGTTGGTCAGAAAGTACACCAGTTGATAATATGTGACTTTGCAATTGCTTCAAGCATTTTGCTGTGCAGATAGTATGTAATCCTTTCCAAAAGACATTTTTCTTAATTCATATATGTAAATTATATTTTCTCTCTGTGTTTCTCCAGTGATTTGAGTAACAACAGCATCAGTGTATTGGCCAATCACACCTTCAGCAACATGACTCAGCTATCAACGCTGTAAGTAGCCCAAGGTTTTGATAACAGCTTTAATTGCTTTTCCAACACCATCTAAGCTGTTGAGCAATTAGTGTATCTCTTGTTGCTTAAGCATGTGGCTTTCCATGCTTATCTGTGGTTGAATTAGCAGGGCAATAACCCAAGCCAACACAGAGTTGTGACTCTGCTCTCCCTTTCTCCAGCATCCTGAGTTACAACAGGCTCCGGTGCATCCCCGTCCACGCCTTCCACGGGCTCCGGTCTCTGCGAGTGCTGTGAGTGGAACTCCTCCACTGCAGGAGGCTGCAGCTGAGGGCAGGGAGGGTTTCGAGGGCAGGGGGTCATGAATTTTCACATAATTAGCATCAATGTATTTGTGATCTGGTGCACTTTGTCAGGTGGAGCCGGGGCAGGTGAGTGCTGAAGATGTAATTATGTGTCTACAGGAGGAGTGGCTTTTCTTTGAACACTCACAATATGGGAACTGTCATGAAAACAGGCCTCCAAAATACTTCATAGAGTCTGTCTCTTCTGCCTGAGCAATGTTTGGGGACTCCACAGGGAAGGACTTTTCTCTCAGTCTGTATATACGTGATCATAGAGTGTGAGTTTCCACTGGATGCTTCAGCAAGAGTGTTTTGTGGAAAACTTGTGCGTTTTCAGAATATTTTTCACTGATTCAGATTTATGCAGGCGAGCTAGAATGCGATCTGAAGGGAAGTTAGAAACCCCCACACTAAATTCATTAATAAATCAGGCCAGTGGCTGGGCACCAGTAATGCTGAGATGCCTGTTTCAAATGTCCTTAAATTGTGAATAAAATTACACCTCATATTGAGTGGGGGCCTCCTCAGAGATATCCATGTGTGGTTTATTTCTTGGGAGGTCCTTTTCTGCACTCTTCCTTTCTTCCCAGTGTAGCTGCTTTCAGCAGCTTTCTGGATTAAACCATTTGTCTACAACCTCTTGTGAAAGTCATCTTTATATTGTCTCAGAGAGCGGGCTGGGGGCCTGTTCCTCCCAGCAAAAGCCTCCTCCCAGCTTTCCTCAGGCATTTCCAGAACTGCCTCTATTTCTGTCCTGTGTTCACTGCCTCTCAGTATCTGAAACAAACCCTGGCTTGGTTTTGTGGACAGCTGGCCCCACGTGCATGTGGTCAGGAAGGTGGAGAAGGCACCTCCCCATGCCCAGAAACACGACTGGGTCACCATGACTTTCACATTGGCTAAAGGGGATAAATTAAATTGTTTGTTTGTGGTGAGTTTGTTCAGTGTGCTGAAGGAGAAAGAGCTCTGAACACTCAAAGCTCAGGACAGAGGAGTTGAAGATTGTCCTGAGTGCTTTGAAACTTCACATTGATATTTTCTATTAAAAAAAAAAAATAGATGAGGTTCAGATGCAGAAGTTTGTGTTAATTTAAAGAGCAGTGGTTGCTGTGCACTGACTCAATAAATGTGGAATCAAAGTGTCAACAAAGGCAGAACTGGGACTGAGGAAGCAATAAGGCAGAGCTGCTTGGCTGAGACCTTTCAATGTGGTTTCAGTGGTAAAACAGATATCTCAGTTTCAACCTCCCAAATTACAAGACAGCTTTGGATTCCCACTTTTCATTAGTAAAACCAAGAAAGATACGTGATTTGGATTTGCTGGTTTAAGTTTGGCTTGGGATCCTGATTTCTAGCACACTAGGATGGTCACATTTGAGCTGTTACATGAGTCCTGAAATTCAGCCACAGATTAATATATTCTGTTTTGTGGCCAAATAAATTATTCCATATGGAGCTGTCTTCTGGCCTGCTTCTGATATGCAAGCTAGCTTGATTAAAGCTCGTGTGGGGCTCTCTACCCTGAATTACAGTGTAGATAAACTGCCTCCCTCTTTCCAATAGCTACAACCTGTCTTTTCACTTCTCTTCTTGCAGGCCACACATGGGCAGAAACAGAGGGCAGCATTTTAATGACAACTGTGGTTTTAAAATGATCTGTTGATCCAAAAGTATATTCTTCCTACAAGGGAGAAAGCCCCCACTGCCTTGCACAGAGCAGTGAAATAATGCCTAAATGGGAATCTCTGTCTCTGCTCCCTGCATTTGGAAGCCTCCAGATTGATTTGATTTATTATGGCCCACAAAACTCTGGTATCAGCTGCAACTTTTGCCACGTGTCATCACTGTTGCTACTAAAAATCAATTCTCCAAAGAGAAAATTGTTTCCAAGAGACAATATGAAATCTGTTATTGTCAGTTTTTTATTATCCATGCTCTCAGGGGAACTTAAAAGAGAAAACATCAGCAAAACAATTTCCACTTTTTTTTTTTTTTTAATAAAAAGAATATAAGGCTCTCATTACCTTTGGCTGTGCATGCCTTTGAAGGTCGCAGACCCTTCTCATGAAGGTCTTCCAAATTCTTGATGTTTTCTGTATTTTTTTCCCTCTATAGTAAATACAGTAAATAAGTGCTTTGAAAGTCAGAATAATCATGGCTGTATGATGCACATGGTCTTTGACAGATATTTCATTCTGAACTCCCTTTCTTGGATTTTTCAGCACAATCCCAAGTGAGAAAACTGCAGAGTCAACATGTTTATGTTTTAGCCTTAATATCTATCCGTGTTTACATAATCAGGTCTTTAATCTCAGCTTTCACATGGTTTATCCATAACAGCAGCCAAAGGGTGCTGGGGGGCACAGGACGTAAAGTCTGGAGAATTTTTTTATAAGCAGGAGTTGATATTGGTAGGGTTTTGAGCCAAAGCTATTACAGTGAAAAGTTGTGGATTTGTTTTTCAGTTAATTTGTCCAAAGCTAGTCTTCTTAGAAACTAAATATAAACAGATTAAGGAAGCTGAGATTGAGACAGTTGTAAGTATTAGAACTCTCCAGATGACCTGAACAGATTATTTTAAAGATTATTGTGTAATCACATATTTTTATGTGTGACTTAGTTATGAGGAAAAGCCCAAAAATCAAAACACTTTATAAGGGAAATAAATAATTTTCCATGTTATAGTTAGGAGAAAAAGGGATAAAATTACCTACTGCATATTCTATTAACAGAGACTCCAGTTTTACTGAAACTCCTGGATATTTCCTGCAGTTCAAAGCTCAGACAAACACTAAGATGTGTGATGATAAAAATCTCACCAATAATCTTTGGGCACAAAGTTTTTGCAATACAACTTGATTTCAGTTAACAGAAGCATCTGGCTGTTTCTGGATTTTTTGGGGTTTTTTTTGTTTTTGGGGGTTTTTTTGTTTTGTTTTAGAGATTGATTCCTTTTATTTATCCCGTCTATCTGTAAAAGCTCTGCTGTTGTGAGCATGGAGCAGTGACACTGTGGCTTTCCCTGACATCTGTGCTGGTTCCTGCAAGGTTTGGCACCCTGTGGGTGTTTGCCCCTGATGGGTTGTGACTCTCTGAGCTCAACCCTTCGGCCACGTTTCTGTCTTCACAAAAACACATCATCCCCCTTGTGGCTGCAGTAACCCGATGCTGTGGACAATGGGCTGCCAGGCAGGACGTGGGAAGGGTTCTTAAAAGAAAAACAGCCAGAAAACCCTGGCCCAAAAGGATATGTTGAATTAATTTCCTTCCCTGAAGACAAAGGAATAAGTTAGTGAGATTCCATGCAGAAGGAAGTTTTGATTTCAGGAGTTCTCGAGTGCTCTGTTCCTCTGTCCTCCAGAGGAGATCCACATCACCTTAAATCCATACCCCTGCTGCTCACTGGAGTTTAGACAAGAGGATCCCTAGGAGTTGTGCATTTGAGGGAGAATATACTCATCCATGTGTGGGCTTTAACTGTCCCAATGTGAAAGATTTTATTTGACCAATTTTTGCTTATAAGGAGTTTTGGTACAAAAATGTGTTCCTGATGTTGATCCAAGATGAAAGATTTTGTTGCACTCTTGAATTCTCTTGCCACTATTTATTATTGTGAGTTTTAAGGGGCTTTAGCATTTGTCATTTCGTTTTAGTTGCAGGAGTGATGATGTTGCTGACATAATTTTTTTATTAAAATGTAGGCACTTGCATCCACGAAACACCTCTGTGTTTGGGGCACGTAATAAAGCAAATCCTTCTAAGGTTTTTATTTGATGGATTTAACTTCTTACAGATAAATGGCTATATCATTCTTCAGCTTCTCTTGGATGTTTCCAATACACCTAGAAAAGAAAATCCCCCTTCACAGGATAAATGTGACTGATACAACCCAAAGATTAATACAAGTTGTCTGTTTACAGAGAATTGCCTTGCAGTTTAAAAGATCAGCAATAAGCTCATTACAAGCAGCTGCTTATTGAAATGTGCTCATTTCATTGACCATTTTGATGACAAGTGGTTGACTAGGCCTCCTCACACCAGCAAAACACTCTGTGTTCCATAGCTGGGGTTTTGTCTCACTCACTTGGTCATTCTGAACAGAAATAGTGTGTTTTATCTGGAGTTACTGTGTGGGAGCTCCCATCCTTCCTGTTCCTATTCAGATTAATTTCACGGAGATACACCCTTATATATGCCAAGTTATTATTAATAGCCAAAACCAAGGAAGGCTTTAAGGAAAATTTCAGAAGGGCATCAGGTACATCCTGGTGCAGCTGAAAGTGGTGTTAGAGAAGAAAGGCTGCAAAAACCAGATGCTTTCTTTTTCATCTGGGGCTATTGTCTGTTTCCATGGGTTGAGATTTCGATTGTTTTAAACCCAATGTTTCAACAATATGTACTCCCACAGAAATAAAAACTGTGATTGCTGTGTCAGCAAATCACCAGGTAAGTTAGAAAATAAATGACTCGAGGGCAAGAGCTGCTCCAAAACACACAGCAGCTTTGTCTTCCACCCTCCTCTGCCATGTCTGGAACACTGACAGTAATTCCCATTTATGCTTCCCTGTGTAACCCACGCACAAATGTATTTCTCAGAAAAGAGAAAGGGGGTGCTTAAATTGTCCTTGGAACAGTGGAGAACCCTTTCACTCTTTTCAAGGGTCCTGAATATGCTGCTAAAAAACGATAGTTTTTTTGTACAAGGTGAATAATGTCCTAAAACAACTGATTTCAGGTGCTTTCCTTGGTGGCACAGAGAAGTATTTTCTACTTAAGAATGGGAAAATCTGGCTATATTTACCCTCAGGGATCCTTTTTCTCTTTCCTAGGATCTCTCTGAAGTCAATACTTAATTTAACTTTCACCATTTTTATTTCCCCTGCTCTGTTTTTGCTGTGCTTCTGGCTAATGGGATTCTGTAAGAGAACACGGGTCTGGATGTGAGGGTCTGCTTGTCATCAATACACTTTT
Organism: Regulus satrapa; assembly: GCA_013396955.1. NCBI lineage: Eukaryota > Metazoa > Chordata > Aves > Passeriformes > Regulidae > Regulus > Regulus satrapa. Next base: position 858,381 of record VWZN01003861.1, read on the forward strand.
AATAGCATAAATGCTATGTCACCTTTTTAATTTACAGCAGCACTCACCAACAATTCTGATTGCATCATTGTTTTAAATGCCAACACCTAGAGGCAGAAGTGATAAAGCATGGAAGTTCACGAGTTGTGAAACTCACAGAAACTCTGAAAGAATCAAAATTAAATCCCCTTTTTAAGCATCGATTCCTTCAGTTGCAGGGAGCAGACAAAATACTGTGGTTTGATACCTTCCTGTTTCTCCCCCTTCTAGGACACTCCATGGAAATGATATTTCCAGTGTTCCCGAGGGTTCTTTCAATGACCTGGTGTCCCTGTCCCATCTGTAAGTACTTCTGCCTGGCTTCAACTCCTTGATTGATGGTTTCAGATTTGCAAAACAGCACATATTGGTAGGATTGTATCGCTTTTTTTGGTTTTCCTGCTCATTTTTCCTTATGTGCTCTGGATATTCATAGTGAATTTGTTCAAAGGCAGTTTTGAAAATGCTAGAACCTGTTGTTATTAGTTACAAAAATATTTTCTTAAGGGAAACCAAATGAGCAAGTGTGACAGTTTTCTCTGCTGTGGACCTTGTGTTTAAGGTTTTCTTTCAGCATTGTCAGTGTGAAATGCAGAGCATATTATGGTTTGAGAGTGAGACAGGAAACCTCCCACAAAGAGCAAATATTAAGCAAATGTGAATTCTTTGCTTAATAAGTGTCATATGTTTTGCATACTGGAATGTTGTCAGTATATGGACTTGTTGATGAATCACTACTACAGACATATATATTTAATCACATGGAAATTGGTCATTTCACAGCATTAGTACTTCATTCCATAGTTTACAAAAATTATTAGGCATTTCAGCTTTTTGAGGAAATTACTATTCTACTGGCCAGGAGACTTTCAAATGCAGTTTAGATGATGAAAGAACAGACAAAGAACTGAAATGGCTCCAAACTAAACTTGAGTGACCAGAAGATGCTCTTTCACTGAGATAGTGTGTGATACTTCACACTGTTAGATAATTGATGTAGGAAAAACAATTTTGTGCAGCAGGTTTCTTGATTACTGTGCTCATTTAATCAGAGGGCTGGGCATGAGTTGGTCCCTCTGTGAAGGGAGTGGTTTCACAGGCTGACACAGATACTTTCTGCCCTGATGCTGACATATGCACAAGCATAAAGTGTGCATTTAATGTAGATTTATATGTATTTATTTTCTCTTTTTAACCTTTAACACGCCCTCTGGAACACTTACTTCCCTGAACACCAGATTCAGATTGTATTGAAGTATTTTCTGGATAGCAGATACACCCCTGGCAGCTTTCTGTCTCGGTCCCTTTACGGACAGTAAAAAATACCTCAGATTGGTAGGGACGAAATCATGAGAGCAACTTGAGCAGAGAAGTAGTTTCCTCTGCTTCCAGCTGACCCCTTGGTATCATGGGTTTAGCACATTTGTTTTTCCTGCTCCCAGCTTAGTCCAGTCATTTTGGTGCTTGGGATTGAAAGTCTTACTGAGCTGAAGTCCTGTACCTGCTTTTGGAAGTGACACCTTCCTTTCTGGGAATCTGGCTGCTGGAGGCATTTTCACAACTCAAGGAATAAACATATTGGGTCCCATTTGTTTGGATTTCCCTCAGGGTTTACATTAAATGAAGTGGAGATCCAATTTTCCTGGGTAAACTGGTCACCTTAGGGAGTGATAAAACCCCTTTGGCCCAATACAATCTCTGCAGTCTTTCTGTTTAGATATATATGCTGCCAGAAATGTAAAATACACAAAGCCCAAATGAACAGTAATAAATAGGATCCATAAAATAAATAAGACCTGTCTGGGGTGTAATTTGCACTGTTGAGCAGTTGAATTTTACAGTGCAATTGTGCTCTCCAGTTTCTTAAAGACGATCCTGAAACTTTTAGCAACCACAATGAATTTTTTCTTCACATGCCTGAAAAAGCTGTGCATACTCAAAACCGAGTCATACATAATTGAAAATAAATGCATTTTGAGCTCCTCCTGATATATAGATCTTCAAGGAGAAAGCATGCACTTGGAGCCAGCTTGAAAATCATACAAGGACTTGCTACCCATTAAACTCTTAAGGCATGGGAGGACAAAAAATTGTCTGAACTGGTGTTCAAACTGATGCTCAAACTGGTGGACAAAAAATTGTCTGAACAGCAAGGTGTGTAGCTGAGGGTGGGATTGGTGTTGTGGCAGGGGAGAGCTGAGTATCAGGGTTTGGGGAGGATGCTCAGCCCAAGCCTCCTGTGGCAGGAGAAGGGGGACATCAAACAGGCTTTTAGAATTGCAGAGAGATATTTGTGTAGCATAGACAAAACTACTGATTTTTGCCAGAGTCTTTTGCAATACATTTGAGTTGGTTCTGTAATTGGAAGAACAAAACTGAAATGTAGATGATCCAGCCATTTAAAGCCTACAGGAACATTTTCTCCAAATTTCCTTTACATTGTGAACATCATCTCACCGTAATGAAAATACCATAACAAATTACATAGCTTTAGCTCTCTGGATTTGGAGGTAGGTTTGTGTGTGCTATACACTGCTTTTGTTTACTATTTATTACTTTATTTAGTTGAGTCACATAATGGTGTATTTAAGCCATGACCTTTTTAGTCCAGGGCAGTGATAAGAATGCTACAGCACTGCTGTAGGATCGTGTATAATATTACTTTAAAAGAGCCTCAAATCTGCTGGGATGGAACTGGGACCTTCCCAGTTTGGTCAGCTCCTGCAGTTGCTGTCCTCACCAGTCACTGATTCAGTGTCCCAAGCACTGCCCACACACGGACGGGCCCCAGGGATTCCCCAAACCCCTGGGAATGAATGATTTTGAGTACAGCAGCTATTTCCAGTATATTTCCCATGAACAGCTCAGATTTCTAATCCTGCTTAATTATCTTCTCTTTACTCACATTTTTATTAACTGCCTATAAAAATAAGTTGTCCCCTCCTCTTTTTGGACTTTATAATGGATTGAGTTATTTTAATTGGCTTTATTCAGAGTTGCTCCTGTACAAAATAAGCTCAGAAATATCTGCCCAACATTTTGAAAATGCTGATGGTGGTATTTCCTTACAGCGGAAGATATTTTTACCTTCTGGAAATATTTTGCTATAATAGGCAAAGAAATTGAGAAAGTACGTTAGAACTCATGAATGAAAATATGAAAATCATCTCTAGTTCCTAGAAATAAATTTTTAAAAAATAATAGAAAAAAATACCCCAAACTAACAAAAAAAAATAAAGAAGGCAAAAACCTCCAAACAAAGCACAAACAGAAGTATGGAAGGATACATTTCTGAAGTTGTCAACAATATTATTAATAATAATTTCTGGTGACTGTAGAGCAGCTTTATTTCTAATGTAGTTTATAAATATTAATTAACATGGTAACAAGCTTTCCGTTGTGCTCCCACTCACATTTTATATATGGCAGTTTCTCAACACTGAACATTTCTCAGCTTTCGCTGCTGCATTTTGTTTGACCTTGGACAAGTGAGCCAGTTGATCACAGTTCCAGGGTCAAAAAGTCAACCCAGTAGTTTTTTTCCATTGTAAGCAGTGGATTTACAGGAGGAGTGGATGGATATTTTTTAATGCTGAGCTGCAGTACACATTTAATTTTGATGAATGAGCCCCAGACAGGGTTTGAACCCATGAACTCTCATTATGAATCTGTCTAGGGCACAGTGGGTTCATTAGTCACTCCAATAGAAATGTATCAACAAATTTACTGAGGTTTCTGTCTTAATATCCTGCCTTATATGTTTTTATTTGAAAGAAGCTTGAGTTTACAGTACCATCTTAAAAATAGTTTAGAGCATATGCAGAAACTTTAAAGTCTAAAGACCAATTTGAATTATTGGTTTCTTTAGTATCTCATCCTTGTGCTTTTCTTGATTTAGTTTATTTTCCTTTCATGTCAATTCAGGTGTTGTACAGCTGAAGTCTTATGCTGACTTTAAGCAAAATAAATACAGACTTTCAACATGCATTTCTTCACATTTTTAACAATTAGTTGGCTTCAAACTGACTTTTCTGAAGTGTGAACTTTGTTTGCAATTGACTGCCTGAAAAGACAATTTCTTTAAGAAAAAGAGGAGTGCAAATTAGTCAAGGTAGCACCTAAATTTAAGGTTGAAAGGTTGGTTTTCCTCTGGATAGATGTCCATGACTAAAGGAAAAATTCTGAGAATTATAATTTCACTATATAAATGCATCTTCTTCAACTATTTGACCTAACTGAAATGATGGGTCAAGCAGCAAATGTGTTTTCAAAATCATAAATAAACTTAGCAGACACAGGGTTTCAGTTTGGAAAATGGAGGAATCTTCTGCATATGTGTTTTTTTCTGGTGAGGAGTCATTAATGTGAGCCAGGAGGTCCAAACTAAATTACTCAATTCAGTGTTAGGATATGCTCAGGAAGAATTAAAGGGAATCAGTGTGATAAATTTGATTAAAGCAATATGACTGCTGACATTGCTCAAGCACAATTGTTTGGAAAAGGGATTTCTTCTCAGGTATTTATACAACTTCCCTAACTAATGATGAAAAGAAAGGAGAAGAGCAGGAATACTGCAGGAGATAAAGGTAAAATCCCTCCTGAATACTCATCAGATCTTTGCCACGTTGGGAACCAAAGCATCCCTGTAGAAATGTAAACCGTGCCTCGGTGGGATCAGAGCTGTTATCTTTGCCAAGTAACCCATGCTCATTGTTTTGCACCTCGAGGGCTCTGGGCACCAACCCCCTGCACTGCGACTGCCACCTGCGCTGGCTCTCCGAGTGGGTGAAGGCGGGCTACAAGGAGCCCGGGATCGCCCGCTGCCGCGGCCCCGAAGCCATGGTGGACAGGCTGCTGCTCACCACCCCCACCCACCACTTCCAGTGCAAAGGTAGGAGCCAGCTGGCACCCTCCCTCTGCCCCGTCCTGCCCGCACGCCTTCGCTTTCATACCCCATGCTTTGCGTGGCGCGGCTTGGCTTGGGTTTTGTTTTCCCAAACGCCGCGTTCCTTCCAAGCTGCGTTTCCTTGTGCTCTTCCCCAGAGTGCAGTTAACTGGCAGGAAAGGCAGGGAGCCTCAGAGCAGTCGGTGTTGCTGATGCTCACACCAGGTTATGTTGTTTTCACCTGCACGTCTGCAAACGGTTGCCATCAGTGGCGATTCAGAAAGTGCAGATTATGGAAAGCATGTCATGTCTGAATTCAGGAGAGGGCTGAGGTGCAGCTCTGGACAATTTGGGGTACTCAGTGACAGGAGTGTACTGCCTTAGCACTCAAACAGGTGATCCACTTTTTTGTGGATGAAGTAGCTCATTAGTGAGTGGAGATTGACATATCTGTATATTCTCATTTTAAAAAAAAAGAGTTTTGGAGGTTTGCTTAGCTTACCGGCAAGTACTTGAAGATAGAGCTGTATTTATAGTGGAAAAGATGGATCAGTAGCCTCTCTTAGAAATGGAAATGAGGGCATAAAGCCTGTTTTTATGTCTCTCAGAGTGCCATGCCCATTTACAGCACTGCCTGGCAGGGTGATTTTATAGGTACTGGAATTAAACTGCTGAACAAACAAATGATGGTGTTGGGGTGAGTTTAAAACACAGTTTCCCAAGGCTGAGCTGAATTTTATGTCCTTTCAAATATATCTTTAATAACTGTAACCTTATAATTTAATTACTTTGAAATGTCAGTCTCAGAACTATCAGAACTCTGACTGTAATTATCAAACCACCGACTTTTCAATAGTCTCTCAAATGTGAAGTACAAATATAAGAAGTACTAAAAATACCAAACAATGCACTTGTTCCCATGGAGTACACCAAAGAAAAGAATTGATTTTGTATATTAAACAGGATCTGAAAAGTAAACCAGAAAGAGAAGCTGGATGTCTTCATTCTGAACCTAGGATATATCAAGAGTTACACTCATTTTCTCTGTAAACTAAACAAGCAACTCTTAGGCAAGAGATCAGTAAATCTGTGATCCAGGATATTAGGTATGCTTCCCATGTAAATATTAGATTGGTCCACTAGAAAGCTTGTGTTCTTCCTAGTATCCCAAAAGTCTCCATAGCATGCTTTACCTGAACAGAAAAGGAGAAAAAATGTGTTGACCTGGAGTTGGTCTTCTCACAAGACAAAACTGGTGATAGTCTGGACAAGTGGCAATAAAGCTCAAGAAGCTCCAGGCCATGAAAAAAATCACTTTTGCTGATGAAAATACAAATATTTTGGAAGCCAGTGTCTCACTTGGCAGCCTCACTGCACCCCATTGCCATTTCAGAGAGTGCTGAGCCCCGACCCCCAGAACCCCAGGTCCAGCACCAAGAGTTGGCCCGTGCTGGGCTGGGTGCCTTGAGCTGCTCCCTGAAGGTCGTGCTCTGTGACCTCCAGGAACTTTTGCATTAGAAAAACATTTTAAAAGCAGAAAATTGTTTTCTTGTTAAAAATATGTTTTTAGCCCGTGCCTGAGCAGGAGGTTATGTCTCAGCAGAGCCAAGGAAATAAAAGTGTGTTATGTGCAAGTCATGCAAACTCAGCTTTGCTTTTTATTAACTTGCCCTCCCAGCTATGCAGTAGAGGAATGGAATGTGCTGGGCTGAGGGCATTTTGCTATATGGATTTATAAATCAAATCCACAAGGGTAAAGTAATGAACTACTTAACTGCTGGGAACTAACACTGTTCTTATTAGCTCCTACATTGATTAGCTTTGATCTATGCCATAGAAATAAATGGAAAATGTACACGTATTACAAAATAAATAGTAGAACAAATTCTGGCTTACTGACCTCTAAATCTAAAAGAGCAGCACTGCTGCCTCTCTCATGAGCTCTCAGAGGAGCCACCTTTGTTTATTCTTTGTATATTTTACCATGAAGACAAATGTAACTCAGATACGTCACATTCCAGCCTGTCAGTGCCTGGAATTCAGGTGTGATTTCCTCTTGCTGTCCTAACTCCAAGGTGAAAACATGTATGGCATGTAGCTCGACGTAAACACAAAGATAGAATAGGATGACAGCAGTCCTTTATTTAATTTTGGGAATTTTTTCTTCCTGTGTATCTTTCCCTCATTGCTGCCTGTGCAGTCCCCGGTGGCACCACCATCCCTACAGGACCAGGACACGGCCCAGGTGCTGTCACCTGGGACCTCCAGTCCCCCTTTCTGCTATCTTCTTACCCCTGGTGGTGCTCTGCAAGCATTCAAAGGAAACAGGGAAGGTTTTTAACTCGGGCAGGACAATTCAGAGCAAATCTCTGGCTGGAAGGGGTGTTTTCATCCCTAGTTCTAGTAGCTCTGGAGCTCCACTTTCTCTTGAACATCAAATTTAAGCTTCTTTTCTTCACTTTCAGGAAGTTTCATGATTTACTCCTTCTTACCATTTATCATGCAGTAACAGAAGCTCTGTGCCCACTTTTGATTAGTACAGGACTGATGTTGAATTATTTTAATGTATTTCCTTGAAAAGGAAATAAAATTATTTAAGGGCTTTACTGCCTGATATAATTTAAGCCATTTTAAAGTGGTAGGTTTTATTTTTTATATATAAAAGTCAATGAGTTAATACTTACTAATATTTGAAATGTAGAATTTTTTAAATCACCATGTTTTAACTGTGACTATAACTGTGAATATAACTGACTAAATTAGCTTTCTGTAAAATCTCAACCATAAAATATTGATTGATGTGGGACACCAAATATAATCAGTTTTTTCATGTGTCTTTGTGTTCCTGCTCACTTACAAACTTCACTATTTCTCTGGAAGATTTCTGCTACAAATATGAGGTTTATTAGGTGGTTTAAATATGGCCATGTGTATTTACCTGCATACATTTACATCTTTGCATATTTGGCTTTATTGCACTTTGCTGAGATAGCTCCGTGTTGATCATTCTTCTGGGCAGAAAGGGAAGAAAATAAGTTTCAAACTCTGTTAAAATTAGGGATGGTAGAGCACTTTGCACCTAAATATTCCCATAAGCCTCTAACTAAATCTGTCCTGTGCATGGTTTTTATTTATGTTGTTGCATCTGCACTTTCATTCTTGTTATCAGCCATAGAAATGTCAGGTTACGGTTCCCTGGGGTTGCTGTTTCAGGATTTCCAGAACTGAGAAAAGGAAAAATTGCTGAAAGCCATATATATATATAACCCACTCCCTAGAGGTTCCCAACAGGCTTTTTTCAGAGCATATGTTTGCATCTTCAGGAGAATAGAAGCATCATTGAGACTTGCCTAGCACTTGATTTAAGTGCTTAAAGCCTCTCTGATCCCTGGGAATCCCGTGGTGTCGTGCAGTGCACCTGCAGCACGTGTATTTGTGCCAGTCCTGGGGAACAGTGTTTGTGTGTGCACAGGAGGTGTTAACTGTGCAACCCAGGGCTCTGCTAACGCTCTGCTTTGCCTCTCCAGAGCCCGTGGATCTCAGTGTCGTGTCCAAGTGTGACCCCTGCCTCTCCAGCCCCTGTAAGAACAATGGGACGTGCAGCAGTGACCCCGTGGAGCTTTTCCAGTGCACTTGCCCTTTTGGCTTCAAGGTATGACTCCAAAAGAAACTGCTCCCCATCACTTGTGGTTTTTTAATTGTGCTTTGAGAAGTCAATTTTACAGGCACTGGGCTCCAAGGTTGCCTTGCTCAAGCAGATTGAGTGCGACTTTTCAGCTGTGCCCTGCCACAGATTTCCTCCTGTGCAGTTCGAATGGCTTTGCTTTGTGCTGTGACTATACAGATCATCCTGAGAAACTTGCTCTGGCTGCCCCTGTTTTGAGCAGGGTGGTTGGGCTGTACAATCTCCAGAGGTCACTTACAGCTGTGGGCATTCTTTATTTCTGTAATGTAGATATACCCATGTTAAATGGCAAGCTGGTTTTATCCTCCTTTTAGTTTCTTTTTTAAAATTTTTTTTGCCACCAGCAAGATCACCATTTCATAGGCTCCCAGCCAAAAGGGAAGCAGTTCAGATGAGAATTGAGGGCTAGTTCAGTCCATGGTGACAGGATGTTGATCCTGGTACTTCACATCCACCTTCCACAGACTGATGAGCAGAAGAGTGATCCCTGATCAGACACAACCCCTAAATCAGCTATCTCTGAATTCAGAGCCCTAACATCCACAGAGGGATCTGCAAATGTGAATCCTGTGGATTTCCAGTGATTGTGAGCAGTGATAACACACTGGGAAATGGGGAAAGGGCCATTGAGTAAAGCAGTTTCTTCAGCAGACATGGATATCTTACCCTGTTCGCACTGCACCATGAGAGCTTAAGGACACCAGGGCCCTGTCTCAGGGCTGATGTAGCTGGAATCCAGCTCAGGAGTCAGTAGCTGAAGGATTGAGTAGAAGTAATAAATGAGGCATAGATCTGTTCACAGCCTGGGGGGCTGCAGGTGCTGTGGCCAAGCTGCCTCTGCACATTGGGATTTTATTCACCTCTTTGGATATTTCTTACAGTCCTGGCCAGTTGAAACAGATGCTCATAAAATGCAAAGTAATAAGAATTACAGGGGAAAAAAGGAGGGCAAAACCAGACATACATGTGGGAAGTAAGCACAAGTATCCGTGTGTTACATTTCAGGTAGGATTTAGGAATTAATTTGTTCTGATGATATCACCCATTTCCCTTTTCTGTTTTCCTGGGTTGCATCCCAGAGTACTTGATAGATCCCTGAAACACTGGACAAGGAAAAATATAAAGCTTATTTCTTCTATTTCACCCCAGTGCCCCTACACTTAGGAGTCAAGAGTAATAAATTAATTCTCCTAAATAATTGAAAAAGGCATTGGAAATTTCCTGTAATTGGAAATCTTTCTATCCACTGGCATATCAAGCAGAAACTTTTCTAGGATTTAAAAGGCTGTATTGTCAAAAATCTCTTCACCTGAAACTACTTGATAGCTACTTGTTTATCTCCTTGGGTTAATAAGAAAATTGTTTAAATTTGATTTTTAACATAAATTATGTTGAATTCTTCTGGTGGGAACTTGAAAAATAAATTATTTCAGAACTAGCAGGAGAGCACATAAGTCTCTGAGTATACCTTACTCTGTAAGACATGTGTCATGGAACAGGTATATTCAAAGTAAAAAATGTGTTATGAGCATATTTCCTTTTTTTGGCCCTTAGATTTTTGTTTGCTGATATTTCTTTAGGTTTTTTGTAATATCCCTTATTCACAAAGCCACTGGCATTTATACTGCTGGAAGACATTTATTTAGGGAAGATTTATTTAAAAGAAAAATCAAGGATAATCCTCTAGTTTATCAGCATGTTGTAGTGTGCATTAAGTCCCAGGATGCATCTTCTTCCTTGGAAGGGTTTTGGTAAATGCTTGGTGTGGCTCGGTTTAAACATCTCCCAGAGCATCCAGCTTCTCTCCTCTCTCACACACTTTCTCAGGTGACATCAGTGTGTGAATGCAAAACCCAAAACCACTTGAGCTTGTAAGCACCGAGCTGCCAGCCAAGCGTGGCAAAGAGCAAACAGACCAGGCATGGCCCTTGGAGCAGGGTTTAAAAACACTGGCTAACAGTTCAGGGAGAATTGGTGGAAATTGAATCAGCAAAAAAAAGTAAAACCTGTCTTTACCACAGGTTTTTGAATAAAAATGAACTATGACAGGTCCAAATGCAAACCATATGAAAGGAGCACTCTATCTACCATGCAGTCCTCCACCAGAGATTCATGCTAATTCAATAACAATACCTTGCTTCCTTCTCACCAGCCAGCACCAAACAGCTCCATCCATCTGGAAGCTATTTCCCAGACCTTGATAAATTGCCCTAAATCTGCCCTCTCAGCGTTTGTTTTTCCTTGTTTGATGTAGATTTTCAAAAAATCCTGTGTGGAAGAGTGTATCAATAAAGTGAAAAACCCACCCTATTTCCAAATTCAAGCTGACGGCTTGATAATGTTCCCTGCACAGGGACAGGCATTACAAGCAGCTTTCTGGGGTTCCTGTGCTCATGCCAGCCTTCAGAAAAAAAACAGGGCAGCCAGCAAGTCCCCTAAGTTAGCAGTTGCCAGGGTGGTGCCTGATGGATCAGGACATTCTCCCAGCTAACTGCATGCTCAAATGCTTGTGGTCTGGTTTTTGCTGTCACGCTGATGACGGTTCCATCTCTTACTTTTCATGCTCACAGAGATGTTTTTGCTATTGAATGTATACTTTGTGGGGCTTTTAGCAATTTCAGTTCAGCCCTTGATGGTTTGGCTAAACTGAAAAGTGAGATAAGTCGTGGACCACCTGAGCTGCGGGGCCAGAGGGCCCCAGGGGTGTGGGATGAGGACAGAAACAGAGCTCGCTCACTCAGGAGCAAGGCTGGGCTGAAAATGATCTTTGCTGCTGCTCTTTCCTTTGAGTGGGTGATGAATGTGCTCGGTGAAGATAAGCCATGGTTGAAACAGTGCAGTTGTGGCTGTACTTTGGGGAGAAAGCCCGAAGGAGTGGGATATGGCACCTCCAGCATCTGGCAGGCTCACGAGCAGGAGCTCCAGGGTGCCACCAGTGCTGGCAGGAGCTGGCTCTCCATGTTTTAAAATCCGTGTTTTCGTATTAAGCACAGGCATAGGTCTCATGCTCCAGTGGGTTGGGGCTTTTTTTTCTCTTCTCCATAGCATTCTTTGAATTATTTAAATATTTCATGTGGTTTAGATTGTAAAGTCTGATTATAAGCAGAGAGATGGAGTTTTCTCCTGCTGGAAATGCTACTGGCCACCTGCAAGAGCCAGTGTGTGTGAGCACAGCTGGGGCTGGGAAATAGATAATGGGAACCTACCAGCCCATTGACTCTGTAGAGTGTATGGCTTGTAAGTATTCCCATTGATACTGCAAAATGGAGGCCATGGGTGTTGGAATTCAAGAGACTAGTCAAACTTGCAGTCAGTAAGCCATTAGGAAAAAAAATTCACTTGAATAACTGTAAGAAAAACTAAGCTGAGTGAAACCAACACTCTGTGTATTTTGTCATTGCTTTATTCTGAAAATGCCCTTTTGGTGTTTTTTTGGTCTTTTATACTTTCTTTTTCTTAAAATTGATGTAGCAACAAATGATGTTGCTTTCTTTTAAATAGAATTATTCATGGAACTGGGGAAAGAGTTTAAAATACTTTTTTTTTCTTTTTCCTGAAATGAAAGAACATTGCCAGCCTAGAGTAGGAAGCACAGTGCCTTCCTAGGAATCTCCACACTCTGATTGCTCAGGTAAAGGAGCCAGAGCTGCTGGAATGCAGACGTTTGTCACCTCTGGGTTCTTCTGTCACTGAAAGCTGTCTGAAATGGAAAGTGAAGATAGGTAAAATTGGCACAGCTCATATCCCACACTCCAGGCACCAGATGCTGATGCATCTCTGTGGTAGAGTTGCTCTAAATTTTATCAAAATCTATTCACTTCGCTGTTGAGTTCAGCCAATGTCCTGACTTTTCCTGCAGTCCTGCAGTGTCTTGAGGGTTCAAGCAATTTCACTAATCATCTGGAATGACAGATACAATTGGAAAAATCCTGGGCAAAGCTCTTGGGCTCTGGAGAGACAGCATTCTTTGCAGCCAGACTCTTGTGGTGGGAGGCATTACAGTGAAGCCAGAATGATATTTAGTGAGGAAGCTGGCTCCAAAGTTCTGCTAGGAATTTGGCTCTTCCCCCTCCCCACCTCTCCCACGCCTGGTTTTTGTCCCTGGAAATAAGTTTAGAAGTGGAGGGTCTCCGAGCAGGATGTCTGTGGGAAATGGGGGATTCACACGTATCCCGTGCTGGGCACTGCTGTGAATTCTGGGCCAGCCCTGGAGGGGGTCAGTGCAGCTGAGCAGGAGCTGCTGAGCTGACAGGAGGTGTCCTCAGCACTGCCCCCGTGCCACAGGTGCTGCCCTGGCTGTCCCCTGGCTCGTGGGGGGCACTGGCCTTGCCTGTGCCTGCAGCAGGGGAGGGTTTTGGGGGCTGCATTTGCACTTTGCCACGGCGAGGTTCTGCAGCATCACACAAATGATCCGGGGCAGCCTGGGGGGAGGATTCAGCACACAGCTGAACGTGGCTGTGCTGGTGTTTGCTCACCTACAGCTCCCTGGGGCAGCTCTCCAGCTCAGGGCCCAGACAGAGACCATTCCACTGGGGCAGCTCCTCCGTGATGCTGACTTGGGTGGGGTTCAGTGGATGTAAAGCCCTGTGTGAGCCCAACGTGGCTGGTTTGCCAAGCTGATCCTGTGTGCAAATGTAGCTCTGTGCTTTTGTTTCTTTGGCTCCATTATCACACACATTTGGGTCCCCGTGTGCATCCTTCGGCACACAAATAAATCTCTGAGCTGGAATTGCAAAGGGACAAGAGATTGGAAGGGACTCTCTAAGCAGCCTGCCCTCATCCACACGAGCCAGGAGATCCAAATCCTCTCTCTGCCTCCACGTGTTGCTCTGCCCTGGCCTCTCTTCTCTCCCTGTCTCAGGGTCGGGGGGACAGGCGCTGGAATGTCAGCTCAATGCCAAGATTTCATGTAGAAGAAACCAGTGCAGCAAAATGCTGTTTGTGTGAGGTGGTTCTGCCTTGAACTTTCATGCTAATAAATTCTCCTGGAGTGTGTGTTTATGTGATCTGGGGTGTTTTATTTTTGTTTGATCATTTTAACCATACTGAAAATGCTTATTAATGAATGTCAGAGAAGCATTTTCTACTCGTAGTAAAATAAAAGAGAAAGCCTTTAGGGATAAGAGGTAATGGGTGGCCACATAAAATGAGTAGAGATCTGTATTTATGTGTGGATTTTTAGGGAAAACACCAGTGTAAGCAGTAGGTGGTTATAATTTCATATAAAGCTCCTAGGGCAGAAAAAATGCAGGAATCACACTATTTTCTTCCACGTGCTTATTCTGTAAAATTTACCATGCAGCAGTCGGACTTATGTGGCTTGCTTTTTGGCCTTTCTGTTGTAGTGGGTCTAAGGAAAATGGAGATTTATGTGTAGAAGAGCATGAAATGAAAGGCTTAGGGAGGGATTACCGCCCCAGCTGCTGGCTGAAGGCGTCGAGGCAGGAACACACCCACCACAGGCCCTGTAAAAACCCACTCATGTCGTGTGGCAGGCCCTAATGAGGGCTCCTCACAAGAAGGCCAGCTCTGAAGGAGTGTTTTGATTTTTGTTAGGCCAATGAGAACACAGATGTTGAGCAGCTTCAGGCATTCATTGTGTTTGTGCAGTGCTGCATCAGAAGGCAGCACTGAGCAGATCGGGGCACCCATGGGTGGGCACTATTACCTTCATTCTGTTGTCAGCATGGATTATTCCTCCTCACTCTGGTTTTACTACTGTTTTCCTGCTAAATGAGTTCTAAATGAATGAGCAGACTTCAATCTTTCTTTTCCCATGGTAAAGGAGAAGTTGTTATTGGCATTTAGTCTGAATTTCAAACTCTTGTTCTTATCTTCGCCTGGTCCTATTACACTAAATAACAACTTTTCTTCCTCTGTGGTTTTTCTGCCTTTCAGGTGATTGCTGGTTCCTGTAACTCTGCTTAATCAAGTTCTGTTTAACCAGGTCCTAATTTTCTGCATCCCACCGTTTCTGCATGATTGAACCAGTTGATGTAGTTGGCCACAGCTGAAAATCCTTATTGCAAATTTCCTTGTGATTTTCTGTCATCTGTTATCCTTGAGGCTTTCTTGGCACTGAGTGTACTCGACAAAATGGCTTTTGGGATTCTTTTGTTGTCCAAGAACATGAACAGAGATTGTCCTGGGAGGCTGATTGCCTTATTGTCTCCTTTCCTTTGGACATGATGGAATTGATGAAGTTTTATAAGCAGGCTAAGCTAAGGAGTAAAGCCCCTCCTATTAGTAGAAGTGATGTAATGCCAGACTCATTTGGGAATTAGATTGGGATGAGATTAGCGTGATAAGTGCCCAAACAATGTGGGTGAGGTTGTCCCAAAGCTCTCTGACCCCTGTGGCCCCTGGGGTACCCTCCTCATACTGCTGAGAACCTCTGAAATAAATATTTATTTGTGCCCTTGGCCTCACACAGTGGGCATGTTTCACTTGTTTAATACTCTGAAAAATTGATGTGCACATTTGATTTTGAAATCACTGCTGCCTGCCTGTGTTACCTGATGCAGTTCAGCCCACTGTCAGATTGATTTCCAGCAGGATTGCTGGTTTCTCTGAGCTGGGAAACCTTGCAGGGGAAGCTCTGCAGATCTTCCACAAGCAAAACAGATTACACTGACATTTCTGCTGAAATAATAAGTATTTCAGTGTGAGACCTTTTATCAGCAGAGAGCTGTTGCAAACCAAATGCCTGCATCCTTAACAAACAGGGATGTGCCAGCAGAAGGTTCTTCCAAGGGACTGGGACTCTTCCAGCATCTTTAGCTCTATTTATTTCAGAAACCCAGTGAGCTTTTTGGAGAGATTTTTTAATCACATAATCTCTGCCTCATGTTAGGCTTCATTGGGTTTCTGTTTGTAATGTGTGCCTCCTCTCCAGGCAGGCTGTTCAGTAGCTTAAGTATTAGGCACAGTTAATTTAAAATACAACAATTGTATGTTATTTTTATTTCTTAAATCATATTGATAGTACTTTTTGATATCTATATAAATATGTAGTCTTTATAACTTTCTATACAGAGTTCACAATGAAAAATAGACACTGACTTTGAGTAGCCTGAAAGGGAAAGTTTTTTTGTGACTTCAAAATGTACTTTAAAATAAATAGGCACTTAGTATTTTGAATGTTCTAAAAGCACTGTTCTTATTCATTAATAGTTGTTGAGTTAGAGACTACATAGGAAATACTCAGTGTTGGATTTACATCAAATATATTGGATTTTATTTTATGTATAGAGTCAATCCTCAGCAAAATTAACTATTTTCAGTGTCCCTAATTTTCTTCTGCATCTCCCATCACGCAATGGTCTGGATCAGTCAGAGTCAGTTGTAACCTTGGAAGCTTCAGAGCACCTGTTCCATCCCAGTTTGGCACCTCTGGACTCATTTCAGACATGTGCTGTGTGAATTGACTCGTGATGGATTAATGACGTATCTCCTGTCATTGATTAAAAGCCCAAAAGACCATTGAAACCCAAAGTGCTTGTGTAAGGAGAGGTTTAGAAGGGCAATCAGGATTTGCATGGTAATTAATCTCATTACAAAATAAACCTCAAATGTCCACAGGGAATTAAATTCCATACTCATAAGAGAAGAACCAGAGTTTTTAAAAAATAATACGATGAATCCTTGCACTTTGACTTTGACAGGCATATTCTTGATTACTAGCTAGAGAGGTAATGGAAGGTGTATTATACCCTGGAGGGTCATAAATCTTTCTGATTGAAATAAAATGAGGCTTAAGAGAGCAGAGTTTGCCTAATTTGCTATAAATTGACAATTGTGATTTATTAACAAGGACAAGGAAGTCACTAAGAAGTGCTGCTGCCATGGCCAATTATTGTTTAATCAGATGCCAGATGAAGCTAGACTGGCATTGGAGGTAACTATACAGTGCTGAAGATGGTGGTGGCTTCTAAATATTATCTGTATTTTTACTTCTGGTAGTAACACTGAGAAAGTTTGCAGAGGGAGCTAAATCAGTGGAGTGCTGGGAGGGGAGCACAAGAACAATATCAGGGTCTCTTCATAACCTGCCTCCTGTACCATTTAGAAAATAATATTTCCCATGTTTACGAGCAGCAGGCAACTCTGTTGTAGTATGGATGTGTCAGTGTAAGTACAGCTGTATAAACAGAGATGCTGAAAAAATAATTCAGATTATGCTAGGTAAATTTGGATTTATATTAAGAAAACTTTAATTCTGAACTAGAGGTAGATGAAATAAATTGATTTTTTAATGTTAAATTAATTGGCTTCTAAAAAGCAGTCTCAGAAGGCACATTTTTATTACCCCACTGGGATGGGTGACTGAAGAGAAAGAATTAATTCATGCCCAGTGTGAGTGGGGATTTGTCCCCGAGGCGTGGGTGTCTGTAGCAAGGTCTGTGTTCAGAAGGAGGAGTCACAAGATTTTTGTGAACAACAGATGATCAAAATCTCTCAAATTCCACCTGGCAATCTGAAAGGAGTCTGATCCAAAATTGCTGTGATATTATCCGTGCCTTGCCAAATAATTTGTATATATGCCTGAGCAGATGGATCTAACGTTCGCCCTGCCAGCTCTTCTACTTGTTTGACCTTGCCAGTGAGCATCAGATACATTTTTTCCAGATTAAGGCTTAGCCATTATTTCCATGGCCAGAGAGAGCATAAACAATGAAAGCAGAATCACCTGGATGTGCTGACGAGCTTCACACTATTGTATGTGGCTAGCAGCTGTCTGCATGTGCCTGAATATCAGTGCAATCAGAAAACCAGTTTCACATGGCCTCACTGGTAAAATAACACTCCTTACCAATGCTGTACTGCTTAGTCCTTCCTTTAAAAGAATTTAAGTTAATTTTGTATTGAGGAGTTAGTTCCATTCTTCACACAGTTTGCAACATCTCTAATTATTTGATAGCATTCCCTTCCCAAAGCTGTGTTTGCAGGAATCCATCAAGTCCCTCGTGCTGCAGTTAGCACCAGATGCCCTGCTGGCTTCCATAACTTCTGTAAGACTTGCAGTACATGTAAAACTTATTTTTATGATCCCATTATAGCAAATATTGGGTTTCCCTGCCTTGAAAGGCTCTGAAATACACAACTGTGAATAGAACTTGAGAGAATTTTTCTTACCAAACTTGTAACTCAGCATGTTGGCTGTGAGGGTGGATTTATAGTATCATGTTTCCTCAGTCAATTATGCAAAATTCTTCTTGTTTCTTCTTTGTATTTGTGGCTGCTAAATGTGTTTATTACAGGGAAAACTGCTGAATGCCTCAATCTTTTTTTCCCAGCTTAATTTTCTAGTGGAATTGAAGTTTATGTGATAAAACTTTGTTCATGAGACATGCCATTCCCTTCCTACTCTGGAAAATTTTAATTTACCCTCCAATTTTGACTATTTTTGGTGGAGGTTTCAAGTGGTGAAAGAAGACAGGGTAAAAAATGCTATTAGGTAAAAATTAGCATTAGTTTATACCTTACTGGATAGCTGCATGGCAGAGCTTCAGGAAAACCTTTGATCAAAGTTCTCACTTTACTAAGCATGAAAGGAGTAAAACTCAAAGAAAAAAGCTGCATTTTAAAGTTCAGACTGAATTCTCTTTCTGTGCTGAGTGTCTGTGTCTTCTATTACTGGATCTTTCCCCCACTCCTTTCCCCTTGTCCCATCCCATGTCATGTTTTTATAAGAAGCATCAGGAAATCCCTGTTACACATCACCTTTAACCCTTCCCTCTGCTGTTGGATCTTGCAGGTCTGAATTTAAGGGCAGGTCTCTGACACATCCAGGAGTAGCAACACTCAAGTCTGTGTGCATCAACCTAGATCAGAATAAAAATCCTTGCCACACTCTGTGGGAGCTGAGCACAGCTCAACAAAGTGGCTGCAAACGTCCATTTATTATTCTTCATTTCCCAGGATTAGGAGGTGGAAATGTTAAAGCTGGGAGATACTTTTAGTTTGGAATAACATTCCTGGACATACTCATGAAACACAGTGTTCTTCTCAGTTATCTTGCTGGGAATTTTCCTTCCAGTCTATCATGAAGTGGAAGATTTACTAAGCCTTTTCCCTTAATGTAATGGTTTCTTACTAACTTCTGACCAGGAAACCCATAAGACAAGTGTTTTAATGTTTGTGAGACTGAGAGTTGGATGTGGATGCATTACTCCCACAATTAGGAATGTAAAGGACAGAGTGTGCAATACAGGGTCTTTGTAGATGTAATTTTGTCTGTTTTCCCTAAAAGCTTTAGCTGTATTTAGACCTTGATAATTAAGTTGTTTATGAAAATTTCCTGGTTCTTAATTTAAAGTCTCTATCAACTATATTTGTCTTCATTTAGTATTTTTACTAAACACATGAACACTACCATCTGTTCTCCACATATACCATCTAACTAAAATTTATTGTGAACACATTGTATGTTGTTAACAAGTCGAATAAACTTTGGTATTTCTGTTGTAGAGCTCATTTTTCCAGCATGCTGTGAAACCCTGTAGTCATGGAACAGGGCTGTAATTAGCTGGAAAGGGGTCTCCCTGTTCCCAGAGCAAGGAGGTTGGATAGATTCCTGCCTGTCTGCAGGTGTCTCCCTCGCTGCCTGGGTCGTTTCTCCTGCAGTCAGCAGTGATGGTTTTATACACCAGGAGGTTTCCACCTTCTGCCTGTGGTGAGCTCTGTGCTGCCTCCCCTTATCTGTGCCCACTGCTGCTGGAAACGGGAGGAGGATCACGTTGGGATGGACAGGGTTCAAACTTCTGCCACCTGGGTGTGAACCAAACCCTCTGTCTGCACAGACAGTACTGATTCTTGAAAATTAGTTGAAAAAATTATTGCAGTGGTTGAAACAGTGTCAAGACAAATGAGTGGTTTTTTGTTGTTTTTTGTATTTTTACTGTATTATCCCTTGTTCTTCCTGCTGTGGGTTCTTATTAGTTTTTGCTACTTGTTATTGGGTGTTTTATTGATCATGATATAATGTTCCCAGTATTGAATCCTTGTAAAAGCTGGAATTTGGCACAGCAGTGCTGAGGAACAGCTTGTAGATGCAGTAATGCCCAGTACGGGTAATTTCAAACAAAAAACTGACTCTTTCTATGTATGCTGAATAGTTCTGTTCTCATTCACTGAAATGTGGAGCTGGAGCAGCCCAGATAAAGTCTGGACCAGCTGAGGTACTTCAGCTTTAAAAGAACAGCTGGACTCTGGACATATACATCTTCTAATAAGTTTCAGAAATTTCCTGTTTCAATGCTTAAACCTTTCCACTCCTACAGAAAATGAGAGAAAAAATATAAAAGTGTTTTTGGAGCCAATGCTTTCCTATCAGACTAGACAAAAATGTATTGTATCCTAAAAAAGCTCTAGAAGTAAAATATTGCACACAGAGGGACCTTCATCCTTTTTCTGGGAGTTGCTGAGACAGTCCTATCTTCTTGCCTGTCCTTGAAACAAGTCTGCACCTCTATTTCAGCTTCAGACCTCATTAAAAGGCTCTTTAGTCTTGAAGCAAATAGACAATATTCTCCTTTGTAACAATAGTTATTTCCAGGCAATGTAACTCAAGGAGTATTTCCCAACTCACAGATAAATTAATTTTAGTGATGCTTGACAGCAATTCCATTTTTCCAGTAAGAAGTCTTACTGTAAATTGAGACTGGAGAATTGCGTCATTCATTTGAAAGATGTTTCTAGAATGTCTTTAGGCTCTTCTGGGTAGTGACAGTCTCATACAGAAATCAAATGGCCTTGCTTTGCTGTAGATTTATTAGTACCACTATTTTCTGCAGCTTCTCTCTTCTCAGAGTTCTTTGTTTTTCAAAGTCTTCCTTGTTAGAGAAGTTGTACTTGTTTTGTGGGCTTGCAATGTGCTATTGATAAAGTCAGCTCAGAGGAGATAATCCTCAGAGAGGGATTAAGTGTTGTTTGCCCATTTATTACAATGAGTCAGAGAGACTAATTTTCTTAAAGCCACATGGCAACTTAGTGTTGCAATTGTCTGGTTCTGCAGCACATTCTAATGGGTTTCCATGCTGCCTGGGGCCCAAGAAGCCAATAATTCAGCCATGTTCAGTACAGAAATGAGAGCAGAATTTGTCATGCAAAACTTCATGTGCCAGTGCAAGAGACTGAAAGGGTCTTGCTCTCATTTTAACATTTATCTTTATTAAATTTTTACAAGAACATTCAAATTAATCTGAGTAATTATAGTGGAAATGATGGGATTGTTTGACATGGTGATCAGCTATGACAAAAACCTTCAGAAAAACAGATGCTTTGCTGCTTGCTCTGCTTGGCTGCCAGAGGTTTAATATTCTAATGACACAGGGTTGGAGAGTCTGCGTGAAATAGAAGTAGACAATGTTAGTGAAGTATCTATACAATAATCAATTTTCCAGGAAATTCTCTAATTTTCTTTCAGATTTTTTCATAATTTCTCTGGGGAATTCTGAAGTTCTGGAATTTCTTGGAAAGGTATAGGTAAAGTATAAAAACCATCCCCTTGCAGCTTCACTGCAATGAGGTGTTGAGCACCCAGGACCGAGGGCACAGATGGACAAGGGGTGGGCAGCGTTGGAGCGGGGTGGGAGCGGATCGGTGCCACCGTTGGCATCCGCAGAGCGCTGCGGGCCGCGTGCTGCCAAAAAAAACCCTGCAGGAGCTTCCCTCGGCGCCGTCCCAATTCTTGCCTGAGCCATTTGGGGACCGGGGCTTTCAGATGGAGAAGGACAGGCTGCTTGGCAGGCGGGGCGCGGATGGAGCGCGGAGCCCCACGCCAGGCCTTGGGCGAGGGCCGCGCGCGCTGCCGGCACTGCTGCGCCGGGGACGGACTCACGGCCAGGCACGGCATGGCCAGGGCTTGTGCTCTCCTTTGGAAAGGTTTCTCTTCTCATAACAGCTTTTCCTTGTGTTTGCAGAGATTTTAAAATGCAAAGCTGCGTCTCCTCTGCTCTGGGGAATGCTGGAGACAGAGCCTCTAGAAATACAGCTTTGTGAAAAAAGCTCCTCTGTGCTTTTGGATGAAATTATAATGTAAAAAGTATAAAGTGTATATGTGTATATATGTACATATTGCTGGATGCCAACAGTATGAGGCTCAATAAGGTCAAGTGCTGAGACCTGCCCCTGAGTCACAATCCCCTGCAGCTCCAGAATGAGGGGCTGGAAAGATGCTGGGCAGGGAGGGACCAGGATGTGCTGGTCTCCAGAGACTGACCATAACCCCATGTGCCCAGGTGGGCAAGAAGGCCACTGGCTTGTCCCAGAAATAGAGTGGCCAGCAGGACCAGGGCAGTGATTGTCCCTCTGGACTCAGCACTGGTGTGGCCACGCCTTGAGTGCTGTGTCCAGTTCTGGGCACCAGCAATCTCTGCAGGACATGGAGGGGCTGGAGCGTGTCCAGAGAAGGGAACGGAGCTGGAGAAGGGTCTGGACAGTCACAAGGAGTGGCTGAGGGATCGGGGGGGCCCAGCATGGAGAAAAGGAGGCTCAGTGGGGACCTTCTCCCTGTCCAAAAGTCCCTGACAGGATGGTGCAGTCAGGTGGGGGTCAGGCTCTGCTCCCAGGCAGCTGGCAATGGGACAAGAGAAAACGGCCTCAAGCTGTGCCAGGGAAGGTTCAGGTTGTATTATCAGGAAAAACTTCTTCACTGAAGTGGTTGTTAGGCATTGGAATGAGCTGCCTAGGGAATGATGGAGCCATGATCTCTGCAGGTGCTCAAGAAACAACTA
Source organism: Regulus satrapa (assembly GCA_013396955.1). Lineage (NCBI taxonomy): Eukaryota > Metazoa > Chordata > Aves > Passeriformes > Regulidae > Regulus > Regulus satrapa. The sequence goes on from VWZN01003861.1 coordinate 880,705, forward strand.
GGTGTGGCATTCATTGCCCTGGTCTGGTTGTCACGGTTTTGATCACTCAAAGGTTGGGTGTTGGTCTTTTCCAGCCTAATGATCCTGTGATAATCAGTGTGTGAGTTCTCTATTCTTCACATGATGGCCTCATGTCCTGCCTGCTGCAAAGTACTGAAGATTTCAGAGGTATTTGGAGGACTGACCCATAGGACTCATGAGGAAGAGCCAAACACCAGGATGGGACAGATCAGTTCAAATGAACCCTGTGCTATAGTTCACACTCATAAAGTGATTTGTGTTTCTTATGCCGTGGTTAGGCTTGAGGTGGCACCAATTCAAGCCAAGCACTCCAGAGACAAATTAAGACAAAAAACCTGCTACCTGGACTGAATTAGTGTATCTCAAGATATTTTTATCGCCTTGACTGCAGTAGTCTACCAGCTTTCCAGTAGATGAGCTGGCAGAGTCCACTGATAGCAGGATCTTCAGCAGGAAGAGCAGAGTGATCTCTTGAACTTCTTGTGGTTGCTCAGAGCCTTTGAGTATTGAGGGGTGTGGGTGGCTTTACTCCACCCTACTGTGTCAGTAACTGAAAAACAGAACAACTTCAATGTATTTGCCAGTTCTACAAATAGCTTGTTCTAATCAGCAGAATATAACCAGCAGACAAATACATTTATGCCTTGAAGGGCCAGTAAGAAGCCCGTAGCAGTGGAGGTTGCTCAAGCTGGTGAGGTTCAGTTGGAACTCAGGTATGGTCTAGGGCAGCCTTTAAGAATGAAATTGAGTCAGTGATGAAATCTTACTGTGTTCTGTGCAGAAATTCAAGCTCAGCTCCCAGCACACAAAGTGCCTCTGCCGCGTGGGTTGTGATTCTGGTAACGAGCAGCATGTGCTGCTGCAGGGTTTAACTGAGTGCCTGCCTGGTAAATGCACTTGGTGAGTGCTGACTCCACTGGGCTTGTGCTCGCTGTGTGTGGCCTTCTGCTCACCTTTGGTGGCCAGTTGTTCTTTTCATTGTAACTAACATATAAGTGTGTTAGAGTGATGGTGAAACCAGCTGTTACCTTAAAACAGCCATGGAGTTCATTGCAGTCTTGAACCTGAAGTGGTACTGAGATACCCACCAGTCCCACTGGATAAAGCAGCTGCCCTGCCCAATTCTCACTGAAGTCATGAAGAAATGTGATCATCAATAAAGAACATCAGGTGATGTCATGGGTCTAAAGACCACAGACCTCTTGTAGTTCCACAAGTAGAGTGAAGGAGCAAGAGATGCTGATTCAGATGACATGAGTCTTACTAACGTTGTTCCTTTTGAATTTTCCCAAATAGGGCCGAGACTGCAGTGTGCCCATTAATGCCTGCATTCAAAATCCATGTCAGAATGGAGGGACCTGCCACCTCACAGAGGCAAATAAAGATGGATTCAGGTAGTAGCACAAAGTTCGCTTAAAATGAGATGATAAAATTTAATGTGTTTCTGCTTTGCTTTAATGAACTGTAATGGCTATTTTACAGAAATTGCTGCATGTGGCATTTCTGTTTGCCATAGAAAACTGTTGTTTTGGTTTCATTGGTGTGACATTTTGTTTCCTGTGAAACAGGCCTTCTTATTTCCTCATAATGGAATATGCATTTAAGGGCTTTTGAGCGGTCTCTATGATCTGCATTGTGTTATCTGTATCCTAATTTTCCTTGGGGCATTTCAATCTCACATCTAAGCTGTTTTTGTATTTGTGAAGTGAGCATCTGTTGCTTGACAGCCAGATCCGAAATGTTTTCATACTGAAGAATCTTGCAGACAAACAGGCTTTAAAGAAACAATTAAAAAGCATGGGGAGATTGCCACATCTTAAGCATTGTGCCTACAAAAGAATAACCTCTGCAGCTGGGTATTGTGGATTTCAATTTGCCCACATAAAGAAATAAAAATGTAGCATAGGTGGGGATACTCAGAGAGAGGTCCAGAAATTTTAATGAAGAGCTAAGAGGTCTGCACTGCTGCAGGCACTGCTTCACAGCTAAGAAAATACAAGTTTGATGTTTTGGTCACTCATTGTCATTCCAGTTAATAGAAAGTTTCTTTTTTAAAAAGAGCTGCTAGAATTTTCACGGATTTGCTCCCCCATGTTTCTGCTGTTTCTTGCAAGAGAAGGGAGCAGTAAACAGAAGAAATGCCCCAGCGCTTCCCCCTGTGCCTGCCCACCCTCAGGAATTCCCTGCTTCCAGAAGCAGACGCAGCACATCACAGGACACTGGGGATATTACAGTGGAAAAGCACAGGCTGATGGGCATGAGGAGACACTGCCAGGCTCCACAGTGGAGCAGCTGGAGATTTTCCAGCATGGAGAGCAGGAGCAAACACGGTCACATCTCCAAGAGGGGCATTCAGGGCTCAGCTGCAGCACCTGAGACAGCCCCTGAGCAGGGCAGAGCAGTGTCCTGGGTCAGGATGTGTCTGCAGAGCCCTGCTGGGGGGAGAGGATGGGGAGGCTCAGCAGGTCTGAGTGCCGGTGCTGCTTGGCAGACTCCACAGGTTCTGCTGGAACCTCTGATCTGATCTGATCTGCCTCCTCTTGATTCAGATTTAGCAATTTTTGGAGTGAAAGTTCAGGATCAATTTCTTCTTAAGAGAATTAATGGTCTGGTGGTCTTCAGTTGCCTTTCCTTTCTGGTCAGTCATGTCCGTAGCTTTTTCCAGCTCGTGCCAATGTAAAACCACACCAGATATTAGAATATCTGGAGTTTGTCACTCAGTGCCCATTTTTCAAAAATACAGCTGATATTAAAAATGCAGTAGTAAAACATTTTATAATATCCATAATACTAGAATGAGAGCCTTCAACATTTATTTTGGATTGGGTTTTTCTTTACATTTTTGTTTGGTTCTGTGGTAGTAGATAAAGAGTTGTGAATGACCTGAATTGAGAGTTACTTCTGGATTTCTCTCATTAATTGAAGGAATTTTACAATTTCAGAGGCTTTGCTTTGCTTCTGAATTAGCATTGTTCTGGAGAGCTTTTATAAAACTGCAGGGGTGGTTTTGTTGCTGAACAACACTTTAGGCTTTTTAGGGAAGGATTCTGCTTTTATAGTTATTTATATAGTTTCAGTTGGCCTAATAAAAAACACATAAAACCATATCTCATCAAAATCCTGCTGCATAAAATTGAATGTTCAGCATTTGCATTTTTCCATTTTCTCCTTGTTTTTAATCCAGCCAGTCCATAACCTCTGTGGCTCTGTAGGACTGTGGAGCTTCAGCATGGCTTAGGGAAAGGTATGGAGATGGAGCAGTCAGTGAGAAAAGGAAGATATAGAAACATTTCAAGGTTGAATTTGGTGGGTTGGGGTTTTTTGGTGGGAAATCTCTCCAGTGGATGGCAGCAGTCAGAGTTACGTGCATATAAATTGTGTTCACCAGGATGGGAAAATGCTGCCCTGCATTATGTGCTGTGAGGAAGCGGATGTCAAAAACATTTTCATGAGAGGCCTCCTTGGATTTTTTTGTTGTGTGGCCTGTAAAAGAAATTATATCTTCTGTATATTCCCTTCCCTAGGGAAATATATTCATACACAAGCCCCACTGCCAAACTTGTCAAATCTTTAGTCTTGTTAAAAGGAAACTTAAGCCAAAGTTCTCTCCCTATGAAATGCCAAGCTGTTTAACTCTCAAGTTTCTGTGGCCTTAGACAAGAAAATTACCATTTGAAATCATGCTAAGGTGGTGATGTTCCCCCAAAGACAGGAAACTCTTCGTTATGACTGAGATTCCAGCCCCACACCCCTGCTGTGCCTGGTGCCCATGAGGGCTGTCAGCAGCAGGGGCTGAGGCGCTCAGGTTTGCTGCAACAGCAGATTCTGGTGGGACAGCCAAGGGCAAAGGTTCACTCCATCCTCTTTTACCCTTACACTTTTTTTCAATCCTGAATAATTTTCATGTTCCCTTCCTTCAAGTAGGGGCCAGCTCTGTGTTGTAGAATAGGTAAGTGACACGCTGTGGCTCAGAGGAGTGGAAATGTGGAGTTCTTCCTGCTCGTTCTAATCTAATCCGTGCCTGCTTTGACAAAAGGTTACCCAAAAAGTTGCTTATTAAGGCTGATAGAAGAGATGGCCAGTGAGACATGTCCTGGTGGTTCAGCGTGCCTGGAAGGGAGGTTTTGGCAGGAGCAGAGCTGTCAGCTCTGCTGCACTTACCCACAGGCAACAGCTGATCTCCGATAACCTGCGGTGCTGGGAGACAAAGGCTCTGGGTTATTTTAACTTTTCTCCATATAAAACCCCCTCCTTTCCCAGATCGCTTTTTTTAGCATTTTCCACAAACTTTAAGTGCCCTCATAAATGTAAAATCCTGGAACTGATTAACTGTCTAGTGTTAATTCTGCCTAGTTCAAGGAAAAACATTGCACTTACAGACTTACAGGCTACTCCATTGGGATCTAGACATAAAAGGCATCTTGACCATGAAATTGTAATATTCCTGAAAGAATTTACTATATCTATTTAAAAGCTTTTTTTTAAAACTTGGCACTCTATATGGGTATCTATTTTAATAAACAGATGCTAAATAGTTACATTAAAGTTTATTAAAAAATATATAATACAGTAAACTTGAAAAATTGGCAGCTTAAAAAAAAACAACTTACAAAATGCTTTGGGTCCAAAAGTTTACCCCAAAATGTTGCCATGAAACTTTGCATTCCCTTGCAACTTCATGAGGATAATAGGATGTTTTTTAATTCTTTATAGGAAAACACAATGCCAATCCCTGAACAGGAGGAATAGGGAATTTGGACTTCTATTAAAACACAGCAACTTAGGAAACAGTTGTTTCCTGCATGGCTCCATCCACATGAAATGCTGTCTCACACTGCTTCACTACTGAGTCACTGCAGAGTTTTCATCATTGTCTCTGGAATTCATTTTCTCCCTCGGTCAGCTGGAACACAAGTTTGATGACCTTCCAGTCACTCAGCAGACTTCATTTTTCTACTAAGCTTTTTTTGGGAGAATACATACAAACAGTCCCAAACTGCAATTCTTTCAACATGTGGTTCAATCCAGTCCCAAGTTGTATGTTTTATCTTTTAATTTCAGGCCTCATATCTGGTATATTTGAATGCAAATCAAAATAAAGAATTGTATATAAGCAATAATGTAAAGACTCCCAATACTACATAAGGACCAGTAGCCAAATGTCATCAATTATTCTGACATTTCCCTGAGTATGGAATGTGTCCTAATACCGGGCAATTTATGTTAGCAATCCCAAATGAATTGTTACTAATGGTAACTCCACTGTGAACCATTACTGTGATAGTGTTTAATAATGTCATTTTTAATTGCACACATCCAAGCTGTCCCAATCCTTTTGTGGAAGGAAAATAGTGTTATGTTCACACAAAAAAATTGCCAGCACAAAGCCACTCTTGTTGCTTTTCTTTAAATTGAGAGAAAAATTTCTGTTCCCAAACTGAGATCTTGTCTTCCTGTTGCAGCCTGGAGCATATTTTTATGACTGAGTTATAAACCCCTGAAAATGGGGTTTTGTAATCAAAAAGCAAGACATGATGAATGTATCACTGTATTTAATTAGATGTCTTTAACCCCCTCCCTGACACTTGCATTGCCACAAAAGACTGTGTGCCAGCTCTTCTTTCCTCTCTGCCTCATGTGTTCCTCTGGGTCAGCAAGAGGACATGTTTTATTAGCAATAATGAGCTTGAGACAGGAAAAAATAATATTCCTTATTGATTCATTGTGTCCTAAATTGGATTTGTTGGAGCAGCTTGGTTTTGGTTATTCATGGTGAAGGTTTTCTAACCCTTATGACCTGTGGATGGTCCCTGCAGAATGAAGACAACTCTGAATGTGACCAGTGTCCCTCTTCTGTACCCATCTGGAAGGTCTCACTGTTGTGGTGGCTCAAGACACATTCCCTTCCCATTTTTTCTCCTCTTCATTACTCCTTTCTGAGATGGTACATCATGGGGACTCTAACCTAACCCTCAAGGTCCAGCCTGGGACTGCAGAGGGTGGATGCAGAGCTTTGTGCCATCCCTCCCTTGGGAGTCTCTGCACTCTGCTCAGGCTGTGGCACACAGCAGGAAGGGAAGCAAAAGTCCTGCAGCTTTCTTCGCAGATTCTGAAGAGCTCCATTTTCTTCAGGGCCTTTCCCATCTCCAGCCCATGCCACCTGCATAAAGCTGGATAACCACCCCTGGTCCACTTTGTCAGAGCTGAAAACAGCACCCTGCAGCTATGTCTGCCTTGGAAATTCTCCTGGTTTCCAAAAGCAGTGGATGGCAATTAGTATGACTGCTGTAGTGCTGTCTGGTTTTCATCCTCATCAATCAGTAGTGCTTTTTATTTGTTCAGTTCCTTTTCTGCCACCAGAGCCTGCATAAGAAAGGAAATGAACAGCAGAGTGAATGTGTAGTTTGGACTGGGACTCCAAACAGCCCTTTCTGTGACTACTGAACAGCAGTGCTGGCACTTCAAAACTGACATTTCAAATGATCACTGCTGCCTTCTCAGAAGCCCCTGATATTACTGAAGCACTTAACTCCTGTTTTTAGACTCTCTTTTAGGAAACTCTGGCCTCCACCTCTTCATCACGTACAGATAGTTTAAAATATAAAGGTTCTGTGTGTAACTGTAGCTTCTAGATCTAGAGAGGAAATGGAGATTGGAAAAAAAATGAAACCATTCTTCAGCCATTTAGGTTGCTACCCTCCCTCTAGGGACCATACATCACACTCTTGTGAGATAAAATGTCTAGTGTAATTATTCTTCACTAGTGTCCACATCCTCCCAGAACCATTACCAGCTCTGCCATGGTCTGTGTTTTAGTTGAATTATCTGGGCATCATCAGCCCTTCTCCAAACAGATGTTGGGGGAGCTGCAGACGTACTGAAATCTTACAGCACTTGTAAAAGCAATCATTCCCAAACATTTCTTGTTTGGACAAGTGACAAAGCAGTAACGAGAAGAAAATGCTCATGTCTGTAAACTCAGCTCAAGCTGCTGTTCTTTGAAGAGACCGAGGTATCTAAGAGCTGCCAAGTTGTCCTATCATTGTGCAGCCCTCAGCAGGCAGATGTCCATATTCTCACAAAAACATTAAACAGGGAAGCCAAGGATTTGAATATTGTGATGAATGTTTACTCTCCTGCCCTGGAGTTTCTTACTTCAGCTAAGGGCCAGAGTTATCAATAAAGCAAGCAAAGGGAGCATGGCAGAGGCTGGCTCCTGAGGATGATTTTTGTCTCATGTAAATAATTACATGACCTCAGGAACCATCAGACTGCATCATTCACCAAACACTTGGGGATCAATTGCTCTGTGCCTCACAGCAGCAGTGAATATGGCTCCAAATGACTGTTATCTGTTTTAATTTCAGTTTTACACCTCAAACCTCCCGTCCCTTTAGATCCATGCTAACTTCTTTTTTTCTTTTTTTTTTTAATTTCTCCAAAGCTGCTCCTGTCTTCTTGGGTATGAGGGGGAGAGGTGTGAAATAAATCCAGATGACTGTGAAGATAATGACTGTGAGAATAACTCTACGTGTGTGGATGGTATCAACAACTATGTGTGTCTCTGCCCTCCTAATTACACAGGTAAGAAAGGGCCACAGCCAGAGGAGTCCGTGAGAAGTATCAGAAGGGAAGGGTCCAATTTCATATTTATTTGGTGCCTGAGCATATAATTAACTGAAAATCTAGTCGCTCTTTAAACAATCTGAATTTCTTCCTGGAAAAAAATGTTAATTTTACTAATACTGCAATATATGTGCTCAAAAATGTGGCCACTTTTCTGAGAAAAACACTGCTGCCTCATTGTAAAATACATAAAAAACAGTATTTAAGGGGTCAGAGAAGTCTCTACTTCCACATGCACATTCTCAGTACTGAGCTGAGCCTGATAGACACCTGTCCTGAATCATGTTAAACCTTGGCTTTCACCTGAGATCTCAGAGGTCATGTGTTGCATACAGTGCTGCTAAATTCCTGATCTCCATTTCATAACTGTCTTCAGCGTGGCCCTGTCAGGAGCAGGGTCAGCTGCTGGCCCCTGGTCACGGGCTGGGGATGGAGTTGGAGATGGGATGAGTGTCTCCAGTTCTGCTCTGCATTGCAGACAAATTCCCTCCTAAACCTGCAAGAGCAGAGACTTTCCTAGGTGGAATCTGAACATGGTTTTCCTCCAGCCATTCTGGAGCATTCCCTGGACCCATTCACAGGGTGTCAGCCCAGCCCTGCTGGCTCAGCACAGAGGGTGAGGAAACACCTGCAGGAGTTCCTGCTCCAGCCTTTGAAATGGGGTTATTGCCTCCTGAGCATGGAGAAGCAATGAAGGGCTTCTTGTATGCTGGAATATATTACATGTCAGGGGATTTCAGGAGGATCAAGCTCGAGTGGCTGAGTAAGGCAGGAGGAAAGCTTCTAGAATTTCCAAACTCTTAAAATACTTTGTGGCTGATACAGGAGGCCCATGTAAATCTTCAGCTGAGAAAAGCCTTATGACTCAAATGTACATTTATGGGGTCTCTAAAATGATATTTCTGCCAAAGCCTAAAGAAATTCAGCTTAGCAGAGTAAAGAGTTTTGCTTGTAGATTGTTGAGCCCATTGTGCTTACTTGTGCACTATTTATGTCAACTACTCTTGGGTGGTTTCTAACAGAACTCAATGCAAGGAGGCAGAGTCTTTGCATTTACAGCAGGAAATGGATTTGACCAGCCAACAAAAGACATATCCAGTAAGGAACTGAATCCAGCATATATGCAAATGCACTTTCCTTTCCACAGGATTATTGCAGATTATTTTTTTTCACAGACAATAAAGGTAGGAAAGAACTAGCTTGGGATTTCTCAAATGGCTATCTGGATAATGGCCAGAGAACTCATGTGATACTTTAGAGTATTTTGAAATATTTTTACTCAGCTTCCAGTGGGTTTTGTATTGTTGATTTTTTGCTTTGGTTTGGGGTTTTTTTAATTGGGTTTTTGGGGGATTTTTTGTTTGTTTGTTTGTTTACCTGAATGTTGTCTGTGCTGTGCCTACACTGAGTAGCAGGAGTTTGTCAAATACCAGACCTCACTGTTGCCATCACATAATGAGCATGTGCTATCATAGTGCAGGCAATAAGCTTGATTGCAATTGAAAAAGATAAAGACTTTTTGAAGAAAATAAGGAAATAGTTCCAGAAAATATAATAAGAATCATAGGTGAAAAAGGTTGTAAAAATAGGGGTGTTGCTTAAATTAGAGTCTGAAGGGTTACAATAGCTTGTGTTGCTTAAAATAGGAAGAGTTTAGTGAACTGTGATACCAGAATTGTCTTAACCTGCTTTACCTCCATTCTGGAGGGGGATATTTCATTCAACCTGATCAGTCCCAAAGGACTGACTGCAGTGCAGCTGGCTGGGCTGAAATGTCTCTCAGAGCTACCCCTGGCCTTGGAGCAGCACAGGGAACAGTATAAAGTGGCTGCAAAAATTGAAGCCATCAGCCAAACTAAAGTATACACGAGCCAAACAAACCTGAGAAATGGTTTGGGGTTCCTTACGAGCTGAATCCAAACACAGAAAAGGGAGCATCATGTGAAGATGCTCAAGTGACTGAACAAAAGTGGAGGAAATGCCATGGAGGCACAGAGGCAAGTCATGAAAGCACACCTTGAAATGATTTGGGTGTCTGACCTGGAAAGAGAGGCATCTGCTGACCAAAGAGTTGGACTGAAGTCTCCTGTGACATCCAGGGCATCTCTGTGTATATTCTCTTTAGATGAACCTTTTTGTACTGAAGGAATAGCTGACACTACTATTAAAAAATGGCAGTATCTATTAAAAACAATAACAAAAAAAAAAAAAAAATCGGTGCAGATGAGTTGAGTATTGCATAGTGTATGAAGGCCAAGAGTTCAGAGAGAAAGCAGTTCACTCCAGGGGTCAGGAAGGCTTATTGCTGTGCTCAGAACCGTGTTGAGGTACCTGCCTCTCTCTAGTGCTGACTGTGGGAAATGTTATCAGACTGTGTGTGCCAAGTGTATGGATTTGATCTACATGTGGATGAGCAAAGAATGGCAGGGGTGTGCAGTCCTGGGAAGCAATTTTCCTGTCAAGTCGTCTGGGGGACAAGGAGCTATCAGTGCCTGGAAGGGCACAAACATCCATAGCCAGGCTGTATCTAGCAGGACAGAAAAAGGAGGTGATATCTCTATGTTGTGCCCAAATATAATCCTTAGTTCTGTTGCTAAAAAGTAGTAGAAAAACAGAGTAAGGCTTTTCTTTTTCTTTTTTCCCTCACCAACACTCGTATGGAAAATAGTAATTTCTTTGAAAGGTTGACTGGCTGGGTTTTGTGGCTGAACAAATCCAGACCATCCATTTTTATCAGTGTAATTATGCAAGAGTTGTTGGTTCTATGTACAAATGGGATTTGTCAGCTGTAGTTAACCCCCACGTTCAGTCAGGAGGGGTCTGTCTTGCACTGGAGCTGTTTCTGCACTGACAGCTTGGGATGTTTGCAGTAACCTGAGCTTAGAGGTGCCCAGCTCAGTTATTGCAGATTCTTGCTTTTCTCCCCTGCCAAACAGGGAGTCTGAATCCCTCATCCATCCTGTGCTCTTGGATGCCACAATGCTGGTAACACTGCAGTGATATTTCAGTGAACTGTGCATTTATAGAACAAATGTATGCTGTAATACAAAAAATAGTCTGGATGGAGGGAGGAAGATCCAAGAGTGTGTATTTGTGTTGCTCTGTAAGAAATAGTTAGGGTCCCCCTTGGCTTAGTTGAGTAATGGTTAAATCATGATAGTAAATCTTATGTTCCTAAATGAAATACAAATTAAAAATGAATGTGTTGAAAATTTTGACTATTGTCAGAGTCACAGTATCCAGGCTTTGGTTTTTTCCATACCTTACTGTTTTCCTGCTCTATCTGCTGTCTGCTGGTTTTACTTGTTATAGCCTTTTTAGGGAACAATATCCCAAATTATGATGCATGAATTTTGCTTTCATTGGTTGGAAAAATGAAGGCAAAAAATCTTTCTTCAATTAATAAGATTTTGCAGTGTTTTCTTTTAAAATTCTTTGACAGTCTTTCCCCCGACTCAGAGTAGATGAAAAATGGCCAGTTTGTTAAGTGACTGCTGAGGAAGGAATTTCCCACACTCCAGCCCCATTTCACTTTCATTTAAAAAAAGAAAAGAAACCCACACCAAAAAACAGCCCACGCTCACACAATAACCTCCTTCCTAGTTCTTTTCCATCTATTAACTTTCAAACTATGCAGAATTACAAATGGATTCCATGAAGTAGTAAATGCAAGTTAAAGAAGACAAAACTGAGAGGAGTAGAGGCAGACAGCTAAAGGCCTTTAAAAAGCTTCAAACCCATACCCACCATCACCAGATTTCCTTGCCATTCTTAAAATCAATTTTTTTCAGTATTTTTTGCCTTCATTTAAATAACCAAACAGACACTCATGCAGTGCAGCAGAGTCCTGATGGCTTTAATTGTCAGCTGATGTCTTATTTTTTCCCCTGCCCAACTGGTTATTTTAATCCTGAAGCTAAATTATAAACATGTAATTCCTCCAGGACAGTCGTGTACCCAAATCCAGCCAGCTCTGAGGAGTCTGGAGCTGGTTTACGACCTGCTTGGACTTTGGGTGGTTTACAGCTCCTCCTTGCAGTTTTGTAGGCTCTCCTTCCCTGCAGAAAGAAACATTCATAGGGACATCAAAAGAGAAGGGTTTTTATTAGATCAGCCACCCTGGTTCTTGTCCTTTTTTGTATTTTCCTAATCTCTGCCTGCATGGCCTGTCTCCAGCTATCGATACAAACGTGGTGTTTTCCCTTCAGGTTTTGGTGTAGAAGTGTAGGGCAGAATTCAGAGAGGTTTTCCCTTCCATTCCTTTTCCCTGTTCACAACTCTTACTGACCTACTCCAGACCATCACTGCTTCCCAGACCCAAACACAGAATCTCATCCCTCCAAAGACATCTTGTCCTCTGTGCCTCCATGTGGAGAGGGGTCCAAACACACACAGTGGAGCAAATGGGCTGCAACCAAGCATGTCCTGCGTGCTTTGAATGCTTTGGTGCTTTGCCTGCTCATTTATTTGGTTTTGCCGTTTTCTGTGACTCTTCCTCCTCCTGTCTGATTTTAGCAGAAGCAGAAATATGTGCACTTACACCCACATACACACACCAAAAAAAAAAAAAAAAAGCAGGAAATATATTCCTGTTTGCCAAAGATTCTAAAAAGCCTCAACAATGCCCTCACCTCTTTATTCTGAAACCTGAAAAAAAAATTAGTGGCTTCCACTTGTGAAAATAGCTCTTTACTAAAATACACAGTAACCCATGACAGAGAGAGGGCAGGAGCAAGTGTTTTTTAAAACAGTTTTGCTTCCCTGGGAAAAAAGTTGCAAGCAGTTTGTATCACTGAAGAATAAATAATAATAAAATAAAGCTAGGAGCTTTTTCTGGTTTGATGTGTTTGGAAGAGAAGGCTAAGATCTGTTTTACCTTAGGGGACCTTGTCCTGTGGTAGATGGTATCTGAGTTTTGCAGCTCTGCTGAGAGCCCAGTTCCCTGTTAGTGGTGATGGACCCTTCTCCTGGAGTGTCCTGTTGAGGAAACTCTGTCTGGCCAAGCCAAGCCCACCCTGCAGCCTACTCAGTTACCTTTTAAATTTTGGAACTTCAGCCATAGTTTCCTTAAGACAGAGAAAGATGTGGTCAGAGTTTAGTGTGTTTTCTTCCTTTTTATTTGAAGGAATTCTGCCTTACATGGAAGTTTCTCAGTTTTAGTTACTTGGCAGATGTGAAGAGTACTTGTTTTCTGTGTAAAACACAAAAAAGGCACTCACATTTCCCAGTTCTGTAACTAGGAATGAGAAGTGCTGGAAGACCTGAAAGGTTTGGGCTTTGTTCAAGAGCCTAAGCCCATTTCCAGGCTCTGTTTTTTGAAGAGACAACCACATGTCCTTGCTATCAGATTGGACTCTAATCTGATGGTACTGGGAGGAAATAGCACAGCAACTGGCAGTGCTGCAGCCTGTCTTCAGCCTCCGTGTGGGTGTCCTGCTATGCTGGAGTGCTCAGCTCCAGGATCTCCTCTGGTCAAACTCCCATCTGTAAAATGTAAAGCGTCATGTTTGTGGAATAAGCGGTACCAGAGAATTCCTCCTTGTTCATCAGGACACAGCGTGTCTGTAAGGAAGTGGAATGTCAGCTACTGCTGTCCTTTAGGATGAGCAGAGTGAATTTATCCTCAAACGGGATGTGAGAGTCATTAAATCCAGTCTGTCAAGAAACACAGTGGGAAGCAAAGAATCAGTCATCTCCTGAAGAACTGTGTGCTGTGGAAGGGACTCAGGCTGGAGCAGCTCTTGGAGAGCTGCAGCCTGAGGGAAAGAGCCACGCTGGAGGAGTCATGAAGGACCGTATCCCGTGGAAGATCTGGAGCAGGGAACAGGAGCAAGGAGTGCTGGAGACAAAGCATTTTCACCAGGCTCCCCATTCCCCACCCCCTGCTGACACCAGCAGGAATCCACAGCCTGTCCTCCCTGCCAGCCCAGGAAGGACAACTCAGATAACGTGTGGCATCTCAGGTGTGACTTGCTGCACCAGGTTGTGTGGATAACTAAACAGATCCTCAACTGATCCCAAACAATTGGAAGACATCCAAATGAATAAATGCAGCTCAAAACTGTAGGGTGTCCAGCAAAATGAAGATCTTTTCCAGACACAGTGGTTTTGAGGAATAGTGCTTTAGGCAGGTCATCACCTTGTAGGGGCACTGGAAATTGTCTGGTCCAGTTAATGTTTCACACACTGTGGGGCATTTGGGATGTTGAATATGGTTTTTCGTACTTCAGCAGTGCATAGAACTCATTCCTTCTTCAAGTTTCTGAAACAGTGAAAGGATCATTATTTCCCTGCCCAGATCTGGTTTTACCCATTCTCCCTTTGCTGAACCTTAAGGTTAGAGAGAATGGCTCCTTGAATCTGAAAAACAAGCCGCTGTTTGTGGGAATCCCAGTGTGGAATCAAACTTAAGGGCTCCCACTTAACAGGTCAAAACCTGGTAAATGAAAACTTGGGAGTTTTTAACAATTAAGACAGGATTAAAAGCATAAATTAACTCTTTGCTAGCTAAGTATTGCGGCCAGTGTTTGCCAAGCAAGAGCAAACTTCAGTGGTTATGCAGAATTTACTCTGCTACAGTGCATTCCATGTGATTCTTTTATGTTTTGTATCTAACACAACAGCATTTGCTGCTGAAGGATTTTCACATTTTTTTATTTTCTTAGATGAGGCTCAAATCATTTTCATCAAACATCAGCAACATTCCTTACTGAATTACTTCCTTGGAGGAACACCCTGTCTGTTCCACCCAACCATTTTTAAGTTCAGTGTTCCGAAACTTCCAATTGGCACTGATTTCTTTTTAATGACTGAACTGAGAGAAGTAGAAAACAAAACGCAGAAAACAATTCTTCCGATACAATTTATTAGATATAAAGTGAGTAATCTCCTATGAGAAAAACAGTATGGTGTTTTTTATTAGCAGCAAAGAGACGAGTTCCATTCGGACTTACCTGGCAGAGTTCAGGATGTTGCAACACACTATTTAACCACTCACCCTCTGCAGCCTAGAAAAGTTTCCACGCTGTGGATACAGGCCAGGCTTTCTCCGTCCTTTCTTCACCATAAGCACGTTCCTTTTCTCAAGTAATATTGTGAAATTCTCAACATATTGGCAGCATATTTACTGCCAGTCTTGCAGGCCCTACTAAAGCTTCTCTTGTATTAAGGAGGGGGATTTTTTCCATGTTGTTTTGTCAGTATATTACAACAAAGTATCACCCAACTGACACATGGAACAAAAGAAAAATCGTTGAACTCACTGGTTGCAAATTGGTGCTCTACCTTGTCTTTTCAGAACTGCAGTTTCACTTAAAGATAAATAAGTAAAATACTTTTACTGCATCCATTTTCTCTTTTACTGATTAGGGAGGAATAGTGTAGTTTGGATCCTGGTTTTAAAAGTCTAATGGGGCATGAAATAAATAGCTCTCATGACAGCACAGAACGGAAAAAAAGATAGATGATTATTAAACTGTGTGTAAAAGTCATCTTTATTGCCCTATTGTTGTTCTGGCTTCATTCTCAGATGTGGGGAAGGCTACAGAAAAACCTAAGCGTGTTTCTTGGCAGCTCTTCATAAGCAGTGAGCCCTGCAGAAAGCCCCATGAAATTCCTGATTCTGTTGAAAAACAAGGCCAGGAAAATGTTGCAAGAGGAAAACAAAACAAAACAAACCCAAAAAACCAAAAACCAAACAAAAAGCCAACACCCAAAAAAAAAAAAAAAAACCCAGAAAACCCCACACCTGTGGTTTTTTAATACAGTGCCAGGTGAAGGGGACAAGGGAAGTAGTTTTGAAGGAGCAGAATACCTTGGGTATTGTTCGGGGATCTTTTTCTCTCTCTTTTTTCCTTTTACCTTTTTTTTCTTTTTGCATGATTCATCAGCAAAGAGGGATCCACCTGTTAAAGTTCCACCTGTCATTATAACTTGATTCTAATCTGAAAACTGCAATATTTTGTGGTATATCAGACTGCTCTCTTCATCTCTTCAGCATCTGCTTGCATGTTACCTATTCTCTTCAGCTTTGATTAAAGAGAGTAAGTGTGCCTTGATGGAACAAAAAGCATTATTTGGGATTAAAAGAGTCGTTTAACTGATGAGAAAAGAAATGTGTAGCTGTGGTTTTCTTGTCCATTTTATAGAAGTGCTTCAGAAACCCCTGCGTACCCAAGTTGGAGCTGTGATTTGAGAACATGTAGGAAAGAGCAAAATGGGGAGGTTGGATGGTTTTCTACACTTGGGAAAGCATTATACTGAAGTTTTCTCTTGTTTTAGCATGATCAAATATCCTCCACAAAGAGAATCAGTGCTGCTAGCAGTTGGCCTAAGATGAATGTCCGGTTTGTTTCTCGGTTCACATAACTATCTAGTGAGAAATTTGGACTAGACCTTTAATTGCTGCTCAGAGAAGCAGCCCTGTGTCACTCCAAAAGAAAAAAAAAAAAAGAGGATCACATTTTTCCTCTGATACTGACATTAAAGCGACCAATGAATATTGTGCTCTCAGGTCTGAGGGCAGATTTTTTGGCCCAGATATTTTCTGAGTGAATAAAATATGAGAAAGACATTGTGTAGCTGGTGCCTTGGGTCTTGCTTTTCAAAAAGTGTTTTATTTCCCTGGCATGCTTTCTAAAGCAGCATCTACTGAACATTGGTGGAGCCTGAAATAATGACCAAGAGGTATTTTCTTCCTGAGATGAGGCTGCTCTAGTTGCAAGGCCTTCCCAAGTGAGCTCCCTAATGAGTGATAGATGGGAAAAATAACAGGAAGGATCTCTAAATGTTCCAAGTTTTGCATGAAAAATATCTTTTTTTTTGGATGCTGTGTTTGGTACCTAGCCTAGAGTTCTCCAACATTTTGATAGTGGTGTCTTCAGAATGACACAGTGAGTCATAATATTTGACATTTGGGGAGATTTTTACTGGATCTCTAAGCACTTGTCAAGACTGTTCAGAAGAATACTTTTAAGAAGAATTATTATTTCCTTTGAGAGTTTTGATACTGTTCATATTTTTAAAAGGCTGTTTCCTTTGCTTCAAAACAAAACAAGAGAAAAAATAGAAAGTTCGAAAGCATGTATTGACCATTTTTAGTGAAATGATGGTTGAAGGCATCTATCCACACTCTCTTCAGTTATTAGATGGTCTTCCAAAATTATTTCCAGCTTTAACTCATTTGAGCTCTTTTAATGTCACCAGCCAGTTAATATTTTTGATGTTTATTTTCACATAAGTTCCATAGCACACGAGGGACATGGGGAATATCAAGATGACAAAGTGGCAGTTCTCCAAGCATTGTAGCAAGGTCTGACCTGCTCATGTTCTGCTCTGCCCCGAGGCTGAGGGAGTTGCCTTTGTTAGTTTTTGGGAGGGTTGGTGGCCTATGGATTTGGGGATGGCAGTAAACAGGCCTGTCCCGGTTCTGGCTGGACACGTGGCAGGAATAACCTGACAGAGCACCTGGGGGAGCTAACAAACCACACAAACCAGACCTATCAGCACCAGAATCATCCTCAAAATTGTGCTCTCAGCCAGCCCTCCCGATCACAGAACCAATAAAAGATGGATGATTCGGATTTGCATTTTCCATCTGAATTTTGACCTTTGTGGTTTGCTTGGCTTGTGTTTTCAAGTGTTTCTCTGCAACCACTTGAGTAGGGAGAAATGTAAGGATTTTTGAAAATGGCATTTCTCCCGAGACAGGTGGAGCTGCAGCTCCATGAAAACCTTCCAGAACAATGCCAGCCCACCAGTGCCTCCCTCATTACCTTTTTCCCTACCATTCCCATGGCCTGTTGCTTATGTGATGGTGTGTACCGTGTATAGGCACAGAAAATATGTATAACCTTGAAACCCTGCAGATGTGCTCCTCTGGTAGAGCTGCACAGGGGACTTTGGGGCTGTAGCTTTTGGGGGGTTCTATGTTGAGATTACCTGACCTTTGCTTTTTCTGCAAGCGTTTGGGAGGTGTGGGGTAAGTTTCTGTTGGATTCTGGGGAAGGCAAAGATCTCTGTGGTCTTTGGCTGGATCTCAAATCCTGGGGTACTGAAGGGTGACCTAATAATTTAGGACTCAGAGACAGATTGTATTTAAATAAACTAACACGGTTTGAACATTCTACAGCTATTAATTATTAAAATTTATACAAATCCAGGGAGGTTCGTGGCATGTTATACACTATACCTAGAAACAGCTGAGCTGGGCTTACATGAGGTGGATTTTTTTCCGAAAAGACATCATCTCCTGTGAGCACAATAGAGCTAGTACTTCTCTTATAAATAGTGAATGTTTTATAATTGCATGCAGTCCTAAAGCTGGTTCCTATTATGGAGAGTCGCAGAGGTTTTGGGGGGAGGGTTTGTGGGTTGTTGTTCTTTCCCAGAACGATGTCCAATCAGCTTCTTTGGCAGTGTATTAACCACGGCTGAAATATGTGCCCGTGTGAAAATGTTACAGCCTAATGAGCAACTTCACTTTTGTGTCACTTTCTTGCTTTGAAATAGGAGGTTCTGGGTCAGGAGCTGCCCATTTGATCCCTCATCTGTCTCCAAGTGGAGTTTATACGTCAGTGCTTTTTATACCAGCCTTTCAAATCTATGTGATAGAAACAGTGTGGTCACTGTAGGTCAAAGGAGCTGATTTAATGAAGTCTCTTGTGCCCTCAACAAGCAATTCTGTCACTTCCTGCTGAACTACTGAGCTGTCTCCACTCAGGGAGATTGGCCATCCCTGGACATCATGGGTGTTCAGGATTGGTTAAGCTGCATTACAGCTTTTTTTGCTTTTCCTTTGCCTCAGGTGAACTGTGTGATGAGGTGATTAACCACTGTGTTCCTGAATTAAATCCCTGCCAACATGAATCCAAATGTGTTCCCCTGGACAAAGGAACCAGGTAAGAGTGTGTGTGTGTTGGTCTCTACACAGAGGGCACATTCATCCCTTGGCTTGACTGGGGTTGTACTGGCAATGAGTGTGGAGCAAAAATCACCAAAATTAACACAAATAATGCAAGACTATATGCACTTCGGTTTGTGTCACATTTTAACTTTAATGCATCCATACATACTTTTCTAGCTTTCTGTGGTTTACTTGAAAATAATGGATGTGCCCTCAGAGCAGAGGAATGGAACGGAGCTGCAAGAGGAGAATTTATGGAACAGTCACTGCAAAGTACCTTATCCTACATCCCAAACCAAGGACAGCTTCCTTATGTGTTCCTTAGGGCACTTATAAATTCAGGCAGTGTAACAGGAGATTTAACAGATCCAGAGCTGGATGGCTCCAGCTCAAGGAGCTGCCTTTTCCACTGGCTTTGCTTGGCTCATCTGGGGTTTGGTGATGTCTGTGTTTGCGTTTTCCTGTCGGGAATGACACTAACTGTTTCACAGGGGTGAAAGAAAGCCTTGTGTCTTGGATGGCAGCAAAGCACCTGGAGGTTTGGGCTTGGGGAGTGGCGAGAGGTGCACTGTGGCAGTGTTCATCACTTGTCTGAAGAAGGACTTCCAGAGCAATTTAGCAAATAGAGACAGTCAATGGAAAAGTCAAGCTCTGTGAAAAGCTTGTCAGGGAAAGATCTCTGGAGACAAATCCAAGAGAGTTCAGTGCAGCGTGAGCTGCTCTCTGCAGAAAACCCTAAAGCTGTTTTCCCAGGCACAGTGCAGCCCTGGGTGCTCACTGATTCCCTGCTGGGGCTCTGTCCAGCACGCCCAGGAGAGGGAAGGTAGCAGGCTTTGCTGACTTCCACCTGGGGTCAGATTGCGTCCTGTGAGCCACCCAGCATGTCAGAACAGTCTAAACCGACCCACAGGACTTTTCAGGAGAGTTTAAAGGAACCACAATCTTAGAGAGGGTGGCAATCTCAAGGACAGCCAACTCTCTGCTAGAGAGTCAGGCAGTGCAATACAAGCCTTTCTGTTGGGTGAAAAGCCTCCATTGAAGAAGATGAAGCTGTTATGTGATTGGGATGGTTCCTGAATGTGTAGGCACTGGACAAAGAGGTGCCAGTGCATAAATAGTCCCTGATGTTCTTTCCAGGTTTCATTCCCAGTTAATCCCTCATTTGGTTAATCCAGTACCTTTGGTTAATTCAGTAGCTACATCAAATTATGAAGTGAAGGCTAGTAACTCAAATTGCCTTCTCTCAGAGCATGAAAGGATGGAGACAGCTGTGGCCTGTGAATGACTTTCCCCTTGCAGGAAGCATTGCCATACCTGCCACCCAAACAATTTGAGTAAACAAGATACTTTTTCTCCATGCTTGCTAGAAAAGTGTTCTTCACAGTAGGGCCACTAAAGCTTGAGGGGAGCCTGAATAACTGCTTTGAAGTATTTTTCTACTACTGTTTGTTGTGTTACTTTACCCACTATTCATAGAACACGACAGAAAAATCCATTATTTCTTTACTCCTGTCCCATTTTGCTTTCTAGCAGCCAAACTTGAGAGGTGAAGGAGCCTTGAATGTAGAGGTGTCCAAGCACTGCATTTCTTTCATACTTAGGTGGCACCAAGGCGTTCAGAAATGAGCCCTCAGCAGTTGTGCATGTTGCTGGGGCTCACTGGAAACAGCAGCCTCTGCTCTGTGCTGCAGCTCATCCCCTGAGAGCCTCATCTGGTGGTAACAGCAGGAGCCAGGCTTGTCCCTGAGCTGCTGGTGCCCTGGGCTGCTAAGCAGGACACACCAGTCAGTCTGTCCTGCCCTCAGCTCTAGTCACTCTGCAGCTCTGCAGAGGGAAGAAAAGATGACAAAGACAGGGGAAAAAATAGGAAGCCAAGTTATTTATTGACACAGGGAGGGAAATTCCATTCTGGCCCTGCCATAGAAGCCATGATTCACTGCTTTAATACAACAGACATTGAGTGCATGCAGATGCAAATCCCCTCAGATAGGCCAACAATTTAAATACCACTGGACATGTTTTTTGGCTCTCTGTGATACTGGGAATGTTGCCATCACTACAAGGCTGTAACAGAAAACAAGATTTCAACTGTAGTGGTGTCAGATGGTCACTGGGAAATGAGATAACTATCTGGTCATGTAAATTACCCTCTTACCAGGATCTGAATGTGCAGGTTTCTTTGCCTACTTGTTTACTGCACCAGACTTTCACTGACTGACACTCAGTCCCTTGCTGGCACTGTGTGGGAGGGACTGTGGCATGAGGAAGGAGTTACCATGCCACCATCCCCTGGTGGCACAGATCCTGGGTTCCTAGGAGAACTCTGGATGAAGAACTCATTAATGTCTCACCTCCTACACTTCAGGCAGGCATTTTTTGGTAGCTTCAGCCTAGATGTGACAAACCTAGAAGATTCAGAGAACACTGACCCAAAAGGAATTCCATGCTTCTAAAGCCAAGCTTGGAAGCAAACTGGACTATTTCAGTGTGTCTTTGGCTGCATAGAGCTCTTTGCTTTTGGAGTTAAATTTGCAGGTGGCTTTTCTCCCTTCCAGCCTCCACACCTTTAGTATGTTGTTAGTCTATAGAAGAAGAGTAGCTTTCTGTATGCCAGAAAACAAAACAAAACAAAAAACCCCAGCCTTTAACACAATGAAATTACTTCCAAAAAATAACTTCAAGAAAGGAACATGTTTTTCCATTCACTGTATTGATGTTGGAGCATGATATAAATATACTTTATTATTCTAAGGCTTGGAATTATTACCTGACAGCTTAAAATGCTGATTTAATGCAGCCCCGCAGAGAAAAGTGGTGGTTCTGTCATTACTGAGATAGCCAATACACATCATAAAATTGATGCATGGCAGCCCTGAATAAGGAACTGCACATTGTTCATTATTACATCACTTTATATTAGGACTGCAGGGATCAATAAAAAAAAACAGGATTAAATGCTGCCAATTCCCTTCACAAAGTCTTTTGATTGACACTATTTCCTTACAGGTGTGACTGCAATGCTGCCAGAAAATGCTGCCCATTTCTTAGGGTTTGGGGCAGGGACACCTTTTGTTTTTCGCTCTTTGCTCTGATTTGTCATCTCCCTTATGTTAATCACAATACTCCCTGAGCCACCAAAGAATAAAAAAGCAATTCCCAGCAGAGCTGGGACATCGACGCTCCTTGTGGCTGCTGAGGCTGGTGATGGGGCCTCTCCTGCAGGGAGGGTGGAGTGTCTGCACACACCTCACCCTGCCCATGCCCGCTGCAGGTGAACAGGCCATCATTGACTGAAACCCCAGTGAAACCCCATTTCCTCCAGGTTCACCAGTCACAGCATGCTCTGGAAGGGGCACTGGAGCTCACATCCCCTGTGCCTGGCTGGGGTGGCTGCTGCCCCCCTGGCAGCCACTGCCTGGCCATGGGCACTCACAGGGCTCTGCTGCATTCTGCAGACTCACCTGCTCACTGCCCTGCCCTGCCAGCAGCTCAGCACTGGGAACAACAGGCACAATTACTGCTGCCTGAGAAGGGGAATTGTTTTTTCCCCATCACTCCCCTGTGTCCAGTTCCTCTGAAGAGCTTTTCCACAAGGTGCCTCCTCCTGCATTTACCCCATCAGGCTGCTGGCAGGTAGGAGGAGGAGTAGGCCAGCAGAATAGATTGATGGAGCAGTAGTCTTTCTCCTGATGCCACATCCTCAGCTTTACAATGTCTCTCCTCTTCCAGCTCTCAGTGATTAGCATGTTGGATTAGCACAGGTTTGAACAAGAGCACAAACCTCTTTTGTTGGTGAAGTGATCTGTAGCTCTTCCCCTGATTTGGTTGAAATGGTATGCCTTTTGTTTTCCAGATGTACAACAACATCCAGCTGGGAGGAGTAAAATGTATTTTATGGACTAAAGAGTGTTCATGACTAAACATTGTCTACAGTATAGATTCAAAAAAAGGCTGCTCAGCAATCCCAAAAGAACTGACTTGAGTCAGAGACTTTGGGATGCATTTTCTATTGTCAAGTTATAAACTTGTGCTAGACTTAGAAATGCTGATGCAGCCTTTGTATAGCAAACTTAAGAATTGTATAAAATAAACCCAACAGGCACTGTCTGCAGGTCTGGGTACATCCCAGCGCTCCATCCCACGGTGTCCCCCCAGAGCAGAAGGTACATTGTCACCATGGCAAAGGACACGCTGCAAAGACAACTTGCCATTGTTGCAGCAGCATTTTACCTTGCAGATGAATGGAAAGCAGGTGGTGGTCTCAAAACTTGGTACTTCTCTTTGGATTTGCTGAGGTTTACAGCTTGTTTACAGATTGTTTCCATTTGGAAGGTGGACACTTTCCGTGCTCCACGTAGCTGCACAGGGCCAAGCTCACACAGCAGTGTGCAGGCTTTGGCAAAATCATACTCTGGGGCATCAGAGCCGCTGCCCTTGCAGAACGGCTGAGTCTGTAAGGTTAGGGAGGGCAGCTGGGAGTCTGGGTGAGCGCCCTTCTCCACAGACTCGGCTGAGCAGAAGCTGTAGGATGGTGGTGCTTTGCTGGACTTGAATTTCAGCAGATTGCAGAACCTCAAATGCAGCCAGCTAGCAGGGACCTGAGCCTTGCTGATGGCAGGAACCGTGCTTGATGCCGTCAGGAATAACTGCAAACACCCCCCCCCAGCCCGAACCCAGCAGGTGCTAGGCTGCCTGTGCGAGCTGTGAATGCTGACAGGAGCCACTGACGGGGCCGTTGCTGCGTTTCAGGTGCGAGTGCCTGCCGGGTTACAGTGGCAAACGCTGCGAGGTGGACGACGACGACTGCGCGGCCCACAGGTGCCGGCACGGAGCCGCCTGCGTGGACGCGGTCAACGGCTACACCTGCGTGTGCCCGCAGGGCTTCAGGTACCAGCACGGCTTCACCCTCTTGCACAGCTGCACCCCTCACGGCCTGGCCCTGCAGGAGCTCCCAGCAAAGCTACCCCGACACAGGGGGCTGCCCGTGCTTGCTTGGAGAGCAGCGGTTTTGGGGCAGTGCTGTGAGTGTGCTGCCCCAGGCGCCCCTGCTGACACATTGAGCTAGCACACTGCCTGGTACACCCACAAGAGTTATGTGGAGATAAACCCTGCGTGTGCAGAGTGGGCAGAGCATAATAAAATCGCATTTATGAGCCCTCACAACTGGCTGCGAGGAAAACGCGAGTCTGAAGCTTTTGTGGCAGTGCCTCTGTGCCTCTTGGACGAGCGCAGTATGATTCAGGCTGTAAATTTCCAGCCTCTCATTCTGACAGCTGCCAATATATCTGACTCCTGGAAATCTCTCTGTCTGTCAAAGATAAGTGTGCTCCTCCAAATGGATTCACTAATCATTGCCTGGGGCTGGATACTGGCTTCCTTCCAGCTAAACCTTTCCTGTGTTTGAAATACACACATGAGACAAAGAAGGAGTACCTGAAAAGATCAGTCTTGACAGAGCAGAAATTGCATGAACACTTATAAATCATCTTCTCTGCTTTGTATCTGCAACTGTTTTCATTCTTCTTGCTTTCATCCTTGCTGGTTTGGGTTTTTTTTCCTTCCCTCTCAACACACATTTCTGTTGGAAAGCAGACAGCCTTCCCTGAATAGGCATTGATATATAACATGATGTCAGCCCATGGCTTCACAGAATCAGACTTGTTATTTACAAGGTATCAGATATCCTCTGAATTTCAAATTCATATCCTTCTCTCCACGTTTGACTCTCTGCTTCAGTCCCTCTGATGGCCTTAGGGATCTTGCAGACTGGTGACTGGTAAGGCTAACGTGACTTTGGGATGTAAATCCTCAGTGTTATCTAATTGTTAGAGTTGAGAAATGGGATTGCAAAGCCACATCTGGAGTCAAGGGTAACTCGAGCCTGTCATCAGATGGGACTGACTGGAGACTTCTGCTGCAGGTCCCCTGATTTTTTAAGGCCTGTAAGCACTAGGCAGTGATGAATGTGAGGGTTTTTTCTGGAAAAGCAGAGTCACAGTGTTTGTCAGAGATGTTCTGAGTTATCACAGCTGGGTGGAACAGCAGGGGTAGGTGGGAGACTGGTCTGGTCCCTTCCCATGTACTAAAGAGCTCTACTGGCAATTTAGGCAGAGCAGAACCTGGATCAGTGCAGTCTTCTCTCCTGATCAAATGAAGGGGTCTCATTCCACTAACAGTCCTCCAAGGAGAGGAAGCATCTTTCTACACTAAGCTCCAAAACTCAGCTACCAGCTTAGACAGCACTCCACGGCACAGGGATCAACTTGACTTCTCCTGTTTGCTTTTTTTTTCTACCATGAGTCCATGCCACTTTCCTAAATTTCCTGTGCTAGATTAAAGGAAGACGAGGGCCTTTGGGGAGAAAAACCTCACACTGAGCACTACCACACTCCCTCTGCCAAGGCAAAACAGCAAGATGGAGCCCCGTATGTTCTCCGTGCAGAACAGTCCCTGATCTTGTTTGATTTCAGGATTAAAATTCTGCTAACAAAATATGATCTCATTATTCTTCCCATGACTCAGGCCTTTTGTAGTTAAAGGCCCACTGCTCCGAAGGGGGTTCTGAGAGTTGGTTTTTTTCCTGTTAAGATTACAAATGCAAATGTGGTGATTGACAGAGTTCAGCCTTCTGATGTTCAGGGTTTCAGACTGCCCTGTCCTCACAGCTGCCTTGGGCACGGTGATGTGTGGCAAGGAGATAACTCTGCAAGTGTTTGAAGGCTGCAGGTGCTGATGAAAAGGAGAGAACACAAGGGGTGGTCTGACAAAGGTAACTAGGAGACCTAAGATGATGATTAATAAAGTTTTTTGGCTAAATATCAGGAATCATTTCCCAGCAGAGAGTTTGCAGAGTGCCCTCCCAATTATCCCGAGCTTATGCTGTTGCAGTTAGCTCACAGACCTGTCATGATTTTATGGTTGTCACTACACTGTGTGTCAGAGCCACTTGGAGCCACACAATAAAAAGATGTTAAAACTTACATCCTCACATGGCTGAACAAATGGCACTTGGGTAATTCTGAACCATGTAGGTAGGGCCTCCTGCACAGTGAGGCTGTCATGACAGCCCCAAAAATCAATAGTGTCACCATGCCCTCACTCCCTCTCCTATTTCATCATTTCCCATTCACTGGTCAGGTGTAGCTGTGCTCCTTGCAGCACCTTTCCTTTGCACTCACTAGCGTCTCCCAGCTGCAGAATATCCTTCCCTCCTGAAAAGTTTTCAGTGTTTTCTTCCCCAAATAGCACTCATTTGCCCCCTGCAGATGAAAACATTTTAGAGAATTTGTGAGCCCTGCTGAATAAACCCCAAAGTTCTCAAAGCTTCCCTCCAGCAATCAGCCTCACAGTAGTGTTGCCTGATAAATGCTGCTCTGGTGGGGAAGCACACATTAAGCTGCAGAGCCTGATGGAAGCACTGCTCCTCTGTGGTGCAGATGCTTCTGAGCTCTCCAGTGGGACAGATTGCTGCAAGGAGCTCGCAGTGATTATTTAAATAAATGAGATCTTACCAGGCAGAATGGACTTGGCTAAGTTATGGAAGTCAGGCTGTGTTCCACATTCCACTGTGGGGAAAATAAATCCTATCAATTATTTCTAAATATATACTTTTTAAAAATGTTTAAAATTAAAAAGGAAAGGGCCTTGATAGACACTGCTGCTAATGTAATTTCCAAGTGCCAGGGGAGCTGCCCCGATAAAGCCACGCACCAGAGGGGTTTCACAGCAAGCAAGGGTGCCATACCAGGAGCTTGGGGAATCTTTCAGAGCAGCACTAAGCACAGACACTCTGGCTTCTTCCAACATTTGCTTTCTGTTAGTGGAGGCTGTTGCGGGTCACATGGATTTTTTTATTATGATTATTTTTAACTTCCAAAAAATTAAAATTATATACACTGACTTTTCCTTCTGTTTCCTACTTG
Organism: Regulus satrapa; assembly: GCA_013396955.1. Taxonomy (NCBI): domain Eukaryota; kingdom Metazoa; phylum Chordata; class Aves; order Passeriformes; family Regulidae; genus Regulus; species Regulus satrapa. The sequence continues at coordinate 907,177 of VWZN01003861.1, forward strand.
CTGCCAAAGACAAAACAAAACAATGGGCATTAGGTAGAACAAAGCTCACAGGCTGGGTTAGCAGCGCTCTGTTCTGCTGGTACCTCTGAAAAGGGGTTCCCTTGTTTGCCACTTACACGAGCAGAGTAGACTCAAATCACAGATCTAGGATGGGGAGGGCTCAGGTTTGAGCTGAAAAGGCTCACAGATTTCACTGGGAACCTCTGCATGGCACAGTGTGGGTGGGAGCTGTTTCAGCCAGGCTGCAGTGCCTTGCAGAGCTGAAGAAGCAGTGCAGAGGGCAGTACAGGCTGCTCTGTGTCTGCACTGGCTTGTTCACATCCAGCACGGGACTCCTGCCAGGCTCAGCTGGGCTCCTTTCACCTCAGACAGAGGGCACACGGCTGGGCCTCAGAGCTGCTGCTCCAAAGCAGAACGGCAGTGATGCCCTAGGATTTTAGCTTTTATGTTTTTCAAATCCTGTACTGCTTTAGTGTTTAAAACTCCCTAGCCTGTCAGCTCCTGTTCTCCCCTTCATTCAGACAAAACAATTCCTCTCTAGGCCTGAAACTCAAGGACACCTCACTGTCTCAGGCCCAGAGAGGTGAAAACAACAGTGAATTTGGGAGGGGGGGGAGGGGGGCAAACTTGGAATAAATTACTTCATTACCTGAAGCTGTAATTAGAGGATTAACCCTGATACTTAAATGGACAAAACTTCTTAACTGTATGACAAACTCATGACCACAGTCCCACCTGGGTCGCCAGAAACTGATGCCTTGGAGTGGCTACCTAAAACAGAGGCTAGGCAAGATGAAGAGAATAAAAGCGGGTATTTCTTGAAGGCCCTTCAAGAAATACCCACTTTCATTCACAATAAATACCCACTTTTATTGACCTAATCTTGTCTAGCCTCTGTTTGAGGCAGCCGCTCCGAGGCATGGGCAGCACCCAGAAGAGCCGTGAGCAGACGGTGCTGACTGAGGCTGTTTGCCCTCCCTGTGCCCTCCCCTGTGCAGTGGCCTGTTCTGCGAGACGCCGCCGCCCATGGTGCTGCTGCAGACGAGCCCCTGTGACAACTACGAGTGCCAGAACGGCGCCCAGTGCATCGTGGCGCAGCACGAGCCCGTGTGCCGCTGCCTGGCCGGCTTCGCGGGACAGCGCTGCGAGAAGCTCATCACCGTCAACTTCGTGGGCAAGGACTCCTACGTGGAGCTGCCCTCCGCCAAAATCCGCCCCCAGGCCAACATCTCCCTCCAGGTTTGTGTCGGGCTGCTCGAAGCAGTAATTCCTGTCAGGTGCCCGTGGCTCGTGGTGCTGACAGAACGGGGGGGTTGCTGGCTGAAAATCCTGGAAAAATCAGTCAATTTGTGAGCTACTTGTGTGCTCTTAAATAGTTTAAATGTGGAGGAGCGACTTATGCACTGGTGTACCTTTGTGGGCACACATCCTGCCTCCAGAATCTCTCCACACTGATTCCCAGACTGGCAGTGCAGCCGGGGGTGATTCGGGAATGCTCTGTTTGACTTTTCTCATCCACAGTGTTGTGTTTCCCCCGTACAACTTGGTGTTTAATGTCATGATGTTTCTTAAAACAGGCTGCTCTGAATGGCCTCTCTGGACAATATTTTGCTTATTCAGCAGACAAAAGGCTTAGGATTTTGTTACAGGCATAAGGTTCAGAAGACAACTGAAAACTGGGTCCCATGTGAAGTGGGAAGTTGACCTTGGTGTGTGAGCCCATACCAAGACCTTTTTGTACCTCCTGGCTCTTGCTCTCATTGCTGCTTATAGATATGATGTCTTAAGGTGCATTTGAATTGCATGTGTGATTTTGGTTTGATTTTAAACATAGCTTTATTTCTTCGTTTAATCATTCTCAAGCAACTTTATGTGGCTTTGAATGTTTCACAGGTAGCCACAGACAAGGACAATGGCATCTTACTGTACAAAGGAGACAATGATCCTTTGGCTCTGGAGTTGTACCAGGGACACGTGAGGCTCATCTATGACACCCTGAACTCCCCACCCACCACAGTGTACAGGTAAGTGGCAAAGCTCTGCCAAGACAGCTGACTTCCAAAACTGGTGGAGGAGAGGTAGGATTTTTCTAAGCAATGTGCATTGGAGAAAAACCTTTTATTTTACTTCAAGGTATTTCTTTTATGCATGTAATTAGATGAGAAAGAATAAAGACTTAGCTAGAGGCTGCATGGGTAAAAATTGACATTTATTGGCAATACCACTCATGCTGTGTCCTGTAATTGTAGAAAAATGCATTTTCTAATCTACTGTAAAGTTGAAGTTTCTTATGAATTTTGCCCTTGAAATAGTGCAAATTAATCAGTTTCTTTGTTGATATCTAGCATTAAGTAACTGTACCAAGACCAGAACAGTGAATGTGTGACTGCAGGGTTAGACTGCCTCAATTAGAAGGAGAAGGGCTGAACTCTTCCAGGGAGTGAATATTTTTAAGGAAAATCTTGTCTGTATCAGCACTAACTACACAACCACCAAAAAGCACAAATGGCAAAGGTGAATTGTAGGGTAATTTGACCTTCAGACTCTCGGCTTTTGAGGATATGAAATGCAAAGGTTTTATTCACTGGACACAAGAAAGAAAAGCAAATGTACGAGTGAAGTCCATGCATGGAGACATTTCTCCATGGAAGGAGGGATGTGCCGCCCTTCTCGTCCACGGTTCCTTCAGCATCCCTCTCCCCTGGTTGTTATTTTCAAGCCCTGTGCTCCAGCTGGCTCTGAGCACAGATGCAGTTGTGACCACACGGAGCATTCTGGGCTCAGCACAGACTCCTGGCACTGTGTGTGCAGCAGAGCTGCAATTCCCTGCCCACCTCATGCTGTGGGGAAGAGCATCCTGCTAGAGCAAGGGACAGGATGGATGTCACCACGCATCACCCACCTCATACTTCTCTCTGAAAGTTTTCTCAGCACTTGCTAACACTTGAGCCTCCCAGGGAATTTTCTTTAGGGGGATGGTGACATTTTTTAGAAAATGAAAACATTCTTTCTGTATTATAGGAAATTAGATAATACCAATACACACATATTGCCAGGAAGAGCACTGGCTTTTCCCCTGTAGGAATTAAGGAAGTAGTTTGCCCATGGTTTTCACCAGCTGGATGGATAGGTGTGAAAAATGTCTCTGTGTGTGGCAGCTGATCCTAATTGATCAGCTGTTAGAGCCAAGCTGAGTTTGATAAACAGTTTTATGCTGCTAATTAGAACAGAAGGAAAGCTCCTTACCTGTGTGGGCAGCACAGGGGGTGACAGGTCCGTGTGGATGTCTGCTGGCCATCGTAGGCAGAGTGGGGACGGGAGCTGCTGCCACCACCACAGAAACAATGGGTGCTGCCTTCTGGCAGAGCTGCCAGGGGTGGCGGGTGCAGAGTCCTCATTGTCCCCACGTCCTTCACATGGATCAAGGAGGAGGGCTCCATTCACACTGACACCTCATTACCATAAGATTAATGGCCCACTCGCCACATTTTGTGCGCCGTGCTCTGCTGAGATGGGAGAGAAGCTGCTTAATACGATGCCCTTTCTGAAATGTCACTCTAATCTTTTATTAGTTTAAGGAATGGAGCAAAATGGGATTAGCATGGAGCTCGATGGGAAAAGATTAGGTTGATTGAGAAAAACTGCAGCTAAAGAATGTCAGAAAGGGCCTCTAAATAGATTAAAAGACTTGTTTTCCTTAAAGGCTGAAGAAGGGGCAGGAAAACCTGCTTGTCCCCTTACAAAGATAGGATTTAAGGGTAGAAGTGGCATAAGTGGATCAGGTTTGACCTCTCTGTTTGACTTTTAGCTAAGGCGTGAGTTCTGTTTGGCCTAAGACATGACTTCCAGTTTGGCACAGAATTTTGACAGGAAACACCAAATAACAGAAAATCCCCCATTTCCTTTAGTAGCTTGGACAATGGTCAGTTATTTCCATTATCCAGGCATTGGCCATCATGTCTAAGTTGTGTCACTAATACCTTCTGGATTGTTTAGAGGCTTTCTCAAGGGAAATTAAAGTCTGCTTATACCTGGACCTGGTTCCCCTGAGTTTATCTGGACTTTTATTTGCATTTTCTCCTAATCTGCATTTTGATGAAATGGATGTCTGGTTCAGTGTGATGGATTTTCTCTCAGCCTGAAGAATTTGGGAAACTTTTCTTCAACTTCTACAATTTTCATTTGTCACTGAAAACAAGGTTGCCAGGACAACCTGTAACATGCTGGCCTCACCACTGGTAAAACAGTTTGCCTTCCCTATTGCCTCCTCCCTGCTGCCTTGTACAGACGCCTCATTTCAGTTTCAGTCTCAGCAAAAGTGGACTTTGCAAAGTGTTTGCCTTTGCAAAGCTCTGTTGAAAGACAATCAGATTAATTTTCACGGTCAATATCATGTTCTGCTCCCCTCCAAAGCAGTCCACTTTTTGGACTAAATGAGCAGGGCTTTGGCTCTTGGTTTTCCCCAGAAGAGTCTGCCAGAAGAGGAGGAGGCTTTTAAACGCTGCCTGGTGGGAGCTGTGCCAGCTACAGCTGCAGGAAATCTGTCACTGGCCTGGTCCTGGGTTGTAACTGAGATGTTTTGCTGGCTATTTCAGGTACTCCCAGGATGGGATGTGGGAAGTCACTGGCAAGCCACATGATCTGTAATTCCTCATCAGAGTCTCCATGATAAGATTTATTAACAGTATTTACGAACAGCAAAATTAGCAAAGTACTTGGCTAATACAGGTAATATCCTGTAGGGATAAGATAAAAGCTGTTGTTTGGCAAGCCAGCAGTGAGTAAGTCCCACTTGGTGGTATTTTTCTATAGTATTCCCCAAGGATGAAGCAGTCCCCGTGTTCCAGTGCCAGGCTGTGCCCCAGCCCCTGGGACAAAGCTGGGGGAGCTTGGCACAGACCTGGGGGCTGCTCTCATCCCCCTCTGAGCCCTGAGAGTGGCTCTGCTGGGGGACATGCAGGGCAGGGATGTGCCTTAGGAGTGGATTGCCAGGAAAGATGTTCATCTTAACTCCTCTGGGAAGGCAGGTTGTCCCTGGTTACCAGAGGGAACCTGTTCCTGTATTTTAGTTGCTCCTCTGAGCAGATTGAACGAGAACTGCATCACAAAGTCAGCCTGGGAAAGCCCAGGATAAGTGGCTGTACATTCAGGTTTGCTTAACATGCGTTTGTCCCTGTGCTAAGTTTGGATGGAAAGGTTAAAGTTGACATTGGGCTTCTCTTTCATTCTAGTCAGAGAAAGGTCAGCACATGTCCAGTGGAAACACTGCCTAAAATTCACTGTCATTTATCATCAAGGTAGAAAGAAATACAAGTTAATCCATTAATACAATATAATGCAATGACAGAGCTCACCCTTTAAAAGAAAATCTGACTGATCTTTTACTGGAACCTGTCACTTGTGAGCTGCAGAAAAAATATTTCCTGGGCATCAGAGTAAAGCTCTTACAGAGGATCCATTTTTGAAGTAGGATTCCTAGTCATTGCTTCTTTTATTCTGTTTAATTATTCTATACGTGGACAAATGAGAACAGGAATCTTTTTGTGAGAGCTTTATTGCCCTCCTGGTTTCTGTACTGCTCAGAGTTGCTCTTCCATGCCATGACAGCACATGGTGCCGCTCCAAGTGAGTTCCTGAAACGGAGTAAATGTTTTACACAGATGCTGTACCTTAATTTAAAGATGCCAACTGGTAAGGAACGTGCTGCTTTTATTTATTACCATAATCCAATTGTTAAAAGTGCAAATTAACAAAGAGCAGTTAATTCCATAGCTCCAGCATTCAGCAATTGGCACTGATATCTCTTTAACTGTATTCTTTAGGGAGAACTCCCTATTTTCAGTCTTTTTTTCCCACATCTCTTCCTTGAGCCAGAGATAGGACCTTACTTGTAAACTTTTCTCCGATAGATTTTATGCTGCCATACAGTCATATTGATTTGGATGCTGAAATAATCCTTCCTAATAGAAATGGAAAACAGAACTTCGACACAAGCTGCTGATGTAATTCCCTCCAGAGTCCCCAGACTGCCATGTTGCATACAGACTGTCATATCTGGTAAAGAGCAAGATGCAGGCGTCGTTGGTGTAAAATCATATGTTTTCATGCAGGGTTCCTGACAGCAGTGAAAAAGGAGGCAGTTAGGAAAAGATAAGAATGAATTATATTTGTCTTTCTTGTAGAGACTACACCCAAATTACATTATAATTCCTTTTAAAAGTATCCTTGCATAATCTGCTTTCAAAAATGCTACATCATTAAAAATTCTCCTTGTAGATTGTATCATGCAGTTCCCATGGTCTGGCTGACTCTTACACAGCATAGATGGATGTTCTTGTGGTTACAGCTAAAGGCCTGAAATGAAGGAGCTTACATTCCTACTGTATCTGTTTCAGATGTGATGACTGCAAGACGACAAATTAAATCTGGTTCCCTGTGCACACTAAAAAGTAGAGGAAGGCAGGAAAAATAGAAAAGGTGTTTCAGAAAAGTGCTGCAGGTCTCTGGAGGATGAGGTTTCTGCTCCCCTGTCCCTCCAGGCTGTGGAACAGCATGAAGTTCTTACGCTAGTGGCACCTGCAAACTTCTGTGCCCTTCCACTCCCTCGAGCTCTGCCTGTGGCTCTGGAACCTAGGAGCTGCTGGAAATGTGTCCAGCACTGCCCCTGGCCTTGCCACTGCTGGGTGGATGTGCTGCTCCCCAAGGACTTTGGTCCTCTGCTCAAATTTCTACTGGTGCTGAGGTTGAAGAGTTGCTTTGGTGGTGAAGAACATCCACACCTTCCACAGAGAGGGATTTTGTGCCAGTGTCTCTTTAGCTGAAATTGCTTATCTGCAGAAAGGCCTGGGAGGCTTCACCATTAATTCTCTGCCTTCTGGGGAGGAATGTGCTGGAGGAGTGAGAACATTAATTATTCTTAGGATCATTATTAGAGCTTGTCAAACTCAGTTTTTGGCAAAAGTGTCTTTGCAGAGTGCTCTGCATGACTGGTCCCTTTCTTCCTAACACCTTCACAGTCTGCAGCCTGTGCTGTGCCCTCCCTGGTGGGATGCCTGTTTGATACTCTGGATGGGCTCTAAATAGACTGTTTTTCAGACATTTCTGAGAGGCACCACTGAGCTCTTTACAATTCTGCATATTAGCAATTCATTTTATTCTCTCTATCACGCACTCTTATTTTTTCAGCTACCCCTTAGGGATTCTGTATCAAATATAATGAAAGAAACTGATATAAGTCTCTGACCTGCACAGGAAAAATTGGAAAACTTGAATGTACTTCTAGATCTTGCATGAGCCAAGGCAAAGGACAGCTGAGTTGTTTGGGGTTTTTTTTTTTACCTTTATAAAGGGCTCTGGATTACTTAAATGGGAGAAAAATGGCAAGTGTGTGAGTTCTTGTCAAGCTACAAACATTGCATTTCCCTAGTTTTTCCTAGATTTTTGTGCAATAGGACAGGGAGAATGTAAGATCAAGACCTTAAAATACTGTTTATCATTAGGTTCAGAATCAAATCTTTCCTGTCATGAAATACAGAAACTTCTTCCTGCTGAGCTGAAGCTGAGGCAGGGTAAAGTTTTGTCCTTCAAGCTGCCGAAGGACTTACCAGGCAAAATCTTGTTAAACTGAATTAATTTTTTTCTTTGGAAATCTCTCCAGCATCTCTTGCAAGAATGACAGTTTCTCATCTCCTCTCTCTCTGCCTCCACCCAGCTCATTCTCTTCAGTTCTGTGGCCGAGTACCCAGAAGCTGCAGACCCACACTTCATGTCTCACTCATGTCTAGGGTGTTTCAGAGTGAGCTTTTTACCAGAAGAAAGCAAAACCTTTCACAAAGTGAGCCAGTGCTTGCCTCTCTGTGGTACCAGTTAGGAATGGGTCATCTAAAGCCACTTGTCCTGTGGTAATGACAAAAATAAAAGTTACGTTCTGTGAGTCCCAAATCACCTTACTCAGGGGCCAAAATCCGGAGCTGTGGGTCTAAGCTGCACTCAGGCATCCCCTGTCAGCAGAGGCCAGGCTGGAGAAAGGTTGCAAATATGTTTTAAAGGCATTTTCCTGCTATACCATAGGTCATTGGTCCAGGAGTACCTTGCCAAAGTTGGTTAATACTGATTGCATAATAGGAAGGTTGTGTTTTCATAATAGACAGTGATGGAATAAACCTAATCATAGTCAAAATGACTTTATAAACTTCCTGTGCACTAATGACTGGCTCATGTCTTGAATTGTGAGGGGTTTTTGCCTTACAACAACATGTAGCAAGCGAATATGTTTATTTTTTCCTGCCTGTAAATCTCTTGTGAACACGATGAGTAACACAAAGTTTAGATGTGTACCATGTGTGATAGATTCATGTGCCGGGCTGGCTCTGGATCCAATCGATGCAGCCTCTGTTGGAAGCAGCACACGCAGACCTGGAGCTGAGGGAGATTGTGGAGGTGCAGGATGGATCTGTGCAGGCTTATTTCGGTGCTTCTTCCCCCTATGGAAATGGAGGATGGAAATGGGACCCACAGCTCGGCCAGTGCTGGGGGGAAAGGTGGGCATGGCAGCTGCTCTGCTGGCTGTCAAACATCGATGGGTTTAGTCATTTCTGTGGAAGGAGAGGATCCAGCTATAGGTATGTTGTTATAAATGAGGTGGAAACAATTTCTAAATAGGCATGACTTTTTCTTTCTCCGTGTCTTAGCCTCCACTTTCAGGTAAAACCCATCATTCTCTGTCAATCTGCCTGGATGCCCTGTTAATTGCACTCTGTATTGGCTCTGCTCCCTGCTACTGATGGGCAGATACCTGCATATTCTCCAGAGCTGAAAAGGGGATAGGTGGTGTAAAGTATTGCCTGATGTAACAGCTCTGTGAAGGCACCTGCTGGATTTTCTCATGAGAACCTGCAATCTGATAACCAGCTGAACGGCAGAGCTGTTTTTCTAGGTGACCCCACACACCCTGCTCTGTTCCAAGCCCTGGTGGGGCCAGGGGCTGTGTCACAGCCTATCCTGGTGTGTGACACCCAGCTGTACCCATGCAGTGCTGGGGAGGACGTGACACTCCGGCTGCCCGCACCCTGCCTGCCTTCCCCTCTGTTTTTTGCAGTGTCATTTTTATAAGGAAACCAGGTTTCCCACCGACCCAGTAGCACTGTAGAATCTCTGACGGATTTTTTTTTTTTTTTTTTTTTTTTTTCACCCGGTGTTTTGTGGGTTTGTTGTTTTGCCTGCTGCGTGTCACTGTGAGGACACCGTGACAGCACCGTGGGCAGTGAGGAGCCAACACATCCTGGTGGAGAGGGTGGGCAGGGAGCCACATTCTGATCTGTCACTCAGGAGAGGCCTTGGACTTGAGCAGTGCATCCCAGCTGTTTTTACTGCCACTGCACTTGCTTTAACAGATTCTCAGCAGAATGAGGTATCCAGCTCTGTTGGTGTGAGTGCAGGAGACTGCAGCTTCTGCTCCTAGCAATTTCTGCTCCCAGCAGAGGGGCTGGAGGGAGCTGTGGGACCTCACCCAGGTCAGGGACACTGAGAATCCACTGCAAACAAGCAATGTTTGCCCTGGCCGGGTGTCTGATTTTATGAATCATCTGGGGAAGGGGGTCAGGATTGTGTTAATTGCATGTTGCAAGGGTGTAAAAAAAGGTCCTTGCTTTTGCCTTAGAAGGTCTGTGAAACAATGACTTTCACTGCTGGCAGGGGTGCTGCAGGAACTGAGTTATGGCTGGAAATTAGATATGCATAGCCTGGCCAAACGATCATTAAGGGAGATACAGTAATCAGCTGCCAGTGTTCAAGGGCTGTAAACACCAGGAAGAGAAAGATGGTTTATTTGGGTGGTCTTACAAAGTTGTAAGTATGAGAAAAGGTATAAAACCAAGCAAATTAAAATAGAGGTATCAAGGAAAAAAATCTTAATGTCTAGTACTCTCAGCCTAAAAGACCTAACACTCAAGTCATGTAAAACAGGATTGAACATAACAAAAGAGTGTATTTGAAGCTGAAAGTGAACTTGAGTGCTTTAATATTCCTTTCACCTCTTATTTCCCTAGTCCTGTGTTTCATTAGCATTTTTCATACTTTTTTCTCAACATGTGGTTTTTATTCCACTCCTGAAGATGATAGTGCTTGAAGTGATGTGTTATTGTGGAGGTAGCACAAACACCACTCCAATTATGATTTTGCCTTTGTTGCCATGGAGAAGTTTAAATCTATTTTAGGCCAAGGACTGATTATAGCTGGAACTAAGGGTAGGAGGTAAGTGCAGCTTGGAAAGGTGAGAACCCATCACTGCTGGTACCCGCAGTCAGCCTGGCACAGTGTGAGTTTCACAGCTCCCAAACTGCTGACATCTCTGTGCAGCTCCCTGCAGCTCTCACCTTGAGCTTTTGATTTTGGTACCTTTCCTCTGGTGCCATTAAGCTCCTTAAGCTCGTTTGGACATGCATTTTTGTTTATTCCCTTCTACTTTAAATGTTCTCAAAGATTATTTAAGTTCAGTGTTCCACATGGCCTTCACCCCCCAGTCTCTTATCATCCTTGTGTTTCCTTTGTTTTGTGTGTCAAATGAGGCATGTCCACATTAAGACAGAGGTCAGGAAAATCTGGAGACTGTAGCTAATGAATTAATGTTCTCATTTGCATAATTGATGGTTATATATCTCCTCAGTGACATGGTTTGCTGTGATACTTAAAGCTATTTTTGGTTTTGACTCCTCCTGCTGTTCTCTGCTGTCTACACTGAAGGTATATTACTAGACAGTGAAAAAAAAAAAAAAAAACGGACCCCAAAGCCCAGATTTTATAAGTTCCAATTGAATGCTTTAATCCTTTAATGCATTTCTGTTCACTGGCATATTTATAGTGGCTCAGCTCTAAATCTCTCATGGGTGTTAGGGCAAGGGGAGTCAGTGTTTAAAACATCTGTGTGTGCTTGGGGCTGGAGTGCAAGGGAAAGAAAATATATAGGAGGGAGAAGAGAAATAGCTGAAAATGAGAGTGGAAATCAGTTCTTTCCTATATTCCCTGGGGTTTTGTTTAATACGCATCCCTTTCTCTTCACTGTGTGTTCTGGAGCCTGAGCTGCCCTAGAGGCCATGTGTGCTGTGTGCAGTGCCCTGTGCAATGGCCCCATCGAGTCTCCTCTCTGGCAGGAGAGGCCAGCTCCCTTCCACAGGAAAATCCAATGTCTCTTCCACAGAGCCCTCTCTAGTGGCCTCCCTTCCCTGGGAGGGCAGCTCCAAGGGAACAGAAGGTGCCTCACCTGGGGCTTTGGAGGCTGGTCCCTCTATTTTCGGCCAAATTTGACCAGGTGCCATGGCCAGCTCTCCATGAGGGTAACGCCAGTGAGAGCAATGTACTGGGCTGTGCAAGGCATGTAAAGTGGGCTGTGAAAAGACCAAAAAGAAAAAGTGTGATGGAGAAGAGAGAGTGGAGGGATGCTGCGGAGGCTGAGCACAGTGGGGGCAGTGCCTGACCAAGTGGATCCTCAGCAGCTGCCGACCACAGCCCAGAGCAGCAGTGCCTGGCCCCCGAGGAATCATTTTGTGTTATGGGAAACTTTCAATTCCTTCTGCCGCTTACTTTTCAGCGAGTTTAATTATTAAATTCCTGGAAATCCTTGCTTACACTTAAAGAGTTTAAGCATAATTCCTCCCTTTTTTTTTCAACAAGGTTATGTAGGAAACAATACAATATCCAATGGCGGTGGCACAAAATGCTGCGGTTGGAAGTCAGCTAAAATTTCCTGGCTGTATTAAGGGCTTGGAAAGATCTCGGGAGCGGCGCATGGTTTGTCAGCGCCCCGGGAAAGGCGGCCCTGGGGCTCTTCCAGCCGCACCTTTCGGGAGCGCCTCGCCGTGCGAGCACGGCTGGCCCGGCTGCGCCGTGACAAGGGACACCCGGGCGGAGCGGGGCCGGGCCGGGAATGGGGCCGGAGCGGGATCGGGAATAGGGCCGGGATCGGGACCGGAGCGGGAATGGGACCGGGATCAGGAATGGGATCGGGAATGGGGCCGGGATCGGGACCGGAGCGGGAATGGGACCGGGATCAGGAATGGGATCGGGAATGGGGCCGGGATCGGGACCGGAGCGGTAATGGGACCGGGATCAGGAATGGGATCGGGAATGGNTGCTCTCACCCCGCATTCCCTGCCCGCACCCACCCCGTTCGGGGCGGGCAGCTGGGTGCGGGGTGACCGGAGGAACCCCATAAATCCCGACTCGAGGCGGGTATCTCCATCCCGCGGGCCGTTCCCGAAGGCAGAGCCCTGTCAGGGCTCCTGAGCCCAGTGCGAATCCCGTCAGGACCCTCTGGAGCGGCCAGAGGGGCCAGCAGCGTGCGCTGCTCAGCGCCCGGGGCCGCCGCCCTTCATCCGCGGCCAAGCCGCTGTCTCCAGCTGTCTCCGAGGATTGCCGGGGCTCCTAAAGGCCCGGCTACAGAAGAGGCTCTGAGCAGAGTTTGTGCAGCTTTTCTCTCACCACGGGTCTCTCCCCCGCGGTTGTCTCCATCTCAAAATCCTAAGGCGTCTGAATGCCTTTCCGTCAGCAGCAGCAGTGAGTAAGTGCTCTCACACAAGTATCTGCTGGCTGGGGATTTCCTGTCATCCTGGCTGTCCACATTCAGCTTTTCTATCATATCTCTGTGTCTTCTCAAGCAGCAAATGAGTGCTTTGCCTGTTCTAACTTTATCTGCTTTACAAAACTGCAGTGTTGCGTGATGGCTGTGAGTTACTTTGTTTCTCAAAGTTCAGGCAAAGATCATTTTAATTCCGGGTTAAAAAGTGAAAGAATCAGATTGGAGTAATACTCATCCATGTGTTCCTGCAGACTGGAACCTCTCACTCCCTTTCCAACAAAAATACCAGCTCTGGGTACGCTGAAAGGCATGAGCACCATGTGAGGTGGCTGCTTTCATCCCCAGGACTCACTGCCTTTTTTTGCCTGCTGGTCAAGACATAATCTGGAAAAAGCACACCCTGTGGAGAGTAGGTGATGAATGCCTGTGAAGTCCTGGCTCTGGGAAGAGCCAGTCCTGCCAGATGTGATAATGATGTCCTCTAACAAATGGCCATAGCTTGGCCTTGTGCAGATAACCATGTGGTTTGTGTGTCAGCTTCGGCTATTGATCCTACTGGGAAAGGGCTCCCTGTCCTACAGCCATCCATCCCACCCCCACAGTGTTCAGCTCTCACAGCCCATGGGGTTTGGCTCCACTTCTCCCTTTCACTGGCACTCCTGCACACACTAACAATGACCCATGTGCGTTTCCAGTTATCTCGCACCTTTCAGCTGGAAGTCTGAGTGCTTCCCCCGGGAATTGGGCATTGCAGAGAGCAGGGAGATAAGCAGGGAGCACAGAGGGATCACCCAGTCGGCGTTGCTGTAGCACAGCTGCTCCTCGTAAGGCAGCAGACACTTAGCAGAATTCCAGAGTATCTAAACACAAAGTTTGGAGCAGCTGTTTCCACACTTAGCGGGGTTGCCAGTGCTCAGAGTGCCGTGCTCGAGCTGTGGCCCTGCTGCACCCCAGGGGTGCACTGGGGACAGGCTCAGCCCCTTGGGCACTGAGTCCAGCACACATCCTCTGCCTCTTGTCCTGGCCCACACAGCTCACTGCCCTTGCCAGGACCCTGATATAACTGCTCTGATCCAGTGTCTGCTGGAACAACTGGATCTGCATTTTTGTTCCGTGTCAAGCCTTTATAATTTTTCTTTAAAACACTTTGAACTGTACCATAAGCTCTGGGTTCTTGAGTTCTCCCCAGGGCTCTCTCACCATCCTGAACATGGGCAGCAGCCACAGCCCAGTGCTTCCCTGTAGGTCAGGAATGAGTGTTTAAGGCAGCAGAGCTTCCCTGGGAACCTTTCTGTGGCAGAACAAACTCACTTACTTATGTAAAGCCACAGCTAAACGTGCTCATACACTACTGTCTGTGACCTTATGACCTGTGTAACCTTCCATGAACTTTTGAAGGCCTGTGTTCGTGATTCATCCCAAAAACCTGTGGGGAGAGCAGCACTGCAGAGGCACGTCAGCTCCAGTCTGGAAGCAGTGTGCTCTTCTCCACCAGCACATCCTCAGAAACGCCTGCAGTGCTGACTTGCTGCCTGACATCACTCAAGTACAACTGGTTATGTCAGGTCTACCAGAAAACATTACAAAAATGAAACTTCTTCCAGCAACAACTGAATTCCAGTAATCTCCAAGGCATGTAATCTGTTTGTGAAGTTGACGTCCTGTTTCCTTGCTGCAATGGCCTTACCCATCAGTTCTGCAGGACTGGGCACTAAAGAGGAGCAGCATGTCATCTAGGTTGAGAGGCAGTCACATCTAAAAGGTGATTCACCCTCAGAGATGAGTGTGTCTCTTCCTCTCCACTGACGTGGAGAAAGCGTGGGTAAACAGCTCAGAGACACTGACCTTGCAAAAATCACCTGAAAAGAACCTGACCTGAGAACTTGTAACTTCCTGTGAGAGGATGCTTAGAGGCCTTTTGAGTGAGCAGAAACCCAAACTTTGACTCTGTGCTGTGGTGTGCACCACATGTGCAGCAATCCCCAGTCCAGGCTGTTGTCCGAGCAGTATCTCAGCCCAAAGCTGGTGTGTTCTGCTGTTATCCACGCATAGCAGCACCCCCAGCCTGAAGGGAGGAATCTGGGAAGGGCAGTTCACAGAGCCCACAGGCTGAATCCAGACCAGCCACTACTGTTACCACGTTCTTATTATGTCTGAGCACACATGGAACAGATACTGTCCCTTGTAATTACACTACAGCTATGGGAAAATCCCATCAGATCTGTAACTACCACCCCGGGTTGAAACCCTCTTTTTTCAAGAGCAGGTAATCCCACCTTTACTCCTCCCTGCCTTCAGGAGTGCAGGAAACCATCGGGTCATTGTAGAGAATTTCACCATGCAGCATCAAAGTTGAGAGCTGGAGCTGCCCTGAAAAGAAAAAATGATGCAAATGGAATGATATCACCGAACCTTTTAATGTTTGGGGGAGTGAACAGAAGGTGAAGGTGAAAATTGTTTGAGGTGCAGACTAGGAGGTTGCTGCCGACTCCATGCATCTGAAAAATCAGTGTTAAAAACAAAGCATTAAATACACATGACTTTAACATCTTGTCGATTCAGATGGCTGCCTGCTCCCTGCCCCATCACCCAAAAAGTCCTACTGTTTTATTCTCAAGCTTCAATCTACACCTTAATGTTTCCAAAACTGAGTAGCAATTGGTAGTTTTTCCTTGTGTTCATGTAAGATTGTCTGATATTGAACAAAGCACACTGGTCATAAGCCCAAACCTCCTGAATTCCTTCTCTGGCTTTGAAAACCTTCGTCTTTCCTTACTCCTTGCTATGTAGTTCCAAGACACTTTGGCTGTGAGGAGATGCTGGTTTTAGAGGCCTCTTCTGTCTCACCCCAAACTGCAGCCTCTCCTGTGAGATAATTTGAGTTTAATAATTAATAATTGGAGAAGAAATTATTTCAGTGGTCCAGCCTGCAGCATGAACTCCAAGCAGTGTGACAGAGGGCAGCAAGCTGTGGCTGAGAGCACAGACTGGGGATTTTTTGGGTAGTTTTGTCACCAAAGCCAGTGTGTCATGTAGCTACACAGTTGCTTCTCTGCCCTGGGAAGAAACACCTGGAGTGGCTGCTCTCCTGATTAGCTGCCCTCTGAAGCTGACTTGTGTCAGTACTGCCTCACAGGGTCAGCTGAGTGCCAGTCTGTGCCTCCCTGCTGAAGGAAATGCTGAGAACACCGTGCCTGCAAACTCCAGAGCTCTCTGTGCAAGGTGTATCACAGGGACACAAGATATCACAGAAGCAGAGGCTGTTCCTTGTTCATCTTCTAATTATTTTTTTTTCCCTCTTACTTTTTAGTGTGGAAACAGTAAATGATGGGCAGTTTCATAGTGTGGAACTTGTGATGCTGAATCAAACTCTGAACCTGGTGGTGGACAAGGGGGCTCCCAAGAGTCTGGGAAAGCTCCAGAAACAGTCTTCTGTCAGCCTCAACACACCCCTCTACATTGGAGGTACTGTGAGTTGCTCTAGAATTGAGGTTTTAACGTGTTTTCTCAGAAGCAAATCATCTTTCATCCTAGGGAGAGGGCTCTCACACAGACACTGCAGGAACAGCCTTCTTGGCATTTCAGAAGCTTCCAGAACTGGCTGGCACCAAGGTGTCGTGGCTGATGGGAGTATCACAAACTGTCATGGCAAAAAAAAAGCAAATCAGTAGCCAATAGGTTTAAATATACCATAACTGAGCAGTATTTCTGCTGGAAGTTTTACAGAGGTCTAAAAATCGGGGGGAAAGAGGTGTGTGATTAAAAAACCTATTAATACACAAGCTAAGAACACCTTGGTTAATAGTTTTTTCACTGGAAACTGAAGCCACAGTTTTAGACATTAAAATTGACCAAACCTCAGTTAAGAAATTTTTTCACTTTAAGTACTGAGTCTGGAGGAAAGAAGATGCCAAATGGGGTGGGGAACAATGCTGAGAATAATGACTGTACCACTGATTAGGTGCCTGTTACAAGAGACAGAACAAAGGCTGGTCTCTGCCCAGTGGATTGTTTTTGCCAGAACCCCCCTAGTTCTATTCTGGACTGAATGTTGAAATCTCTCTTTCAGTGACACAGAATTCTTGAATTTTTAGTCAGCCTATTTCAAATACAAAAGTCAGCAGAATGTTAACAGAAAGTCTTTGAGCCGTTTCTAATGAGATAATTGAAGCCAATAGTAGAAACTCTTACAACTTCAGTTGGTGCTGGTCAAGGCTTTTCTAAATAATTTTCTTTAATAGCATTTTTCTAAAAGAACCCTGAATATTGCCCTTGTAAAACAGAAAACTGGCTAATCTTGCTTTGTACAGAGCTGAACTTTTATAATTGGCTCCTATTAAGAATGTCACAGGCTATTAAAGAGTATTGTGAACCAAAGATAATCTGCTGATTCAGAGGCCATAGCAATTTCTCCCTTTAGCACAGCACAAAAGATGCCAATCCAGCAGCAATTTATACACAGGGAACTTTGGAACTAATCCTGTAGAAAAGTTTTGTTAATGGATGAGCATCATGGATCAATACTAATTTTCAAAAGATACCTTAAAAATTCTCAGGAAGAGCCTGAGGTCCGGAATGAAGGACTGTTGGATACCAGGATCCACGACCTCAGTAAAGACTTTTGCTATTGCCTATTAAAATTCTTCCTGCTTCTTTCTAAACCCTCCCTGTTCTTCATGTGCCACCTCTTCATGTGCAGCCCTCCCATAGAAGCCAGCTGCCCTCCCTCTGCAGGTGCTTTAGTTAAAGAGTTGCCTAAATACCACCCCAGACCAATTGTTCCTGAGCTGCAGTAAGGTTAACACAAACCTGAACCTTCAGCTGCTCACAGTTTCGTCCATCTCACAACCACATCACCTGTTTCCTGCCAACACACAGTTAAACAGATGCTGGATTTGTTTTAGGACCACCTTTAACAGTGGCATTACTTACAGACAGCAAGTTCAGAGGCCTCCCATGCCTGCAAATGGAAGCACCTGGCTGTGCTAGTGCAGCTGTACATCCAAGTGGATCCCAGCTGGCATCAGTGGGGAAGGCATGAAACAACATCCAAGAGGACCTGCTGGCCACCCAACTGTGGGACTCTTCCCAGCTCTTGAACAGGAGGGGAGGTGCTCACCACAAAGCCTTGGCCGGGCCCCTGAAGTGCAGTTCCCTGTCTTTAGAGCTTTCCTGCACTACTTTCCATGGGATGCACTCTTCCCACTCCCTCTTTTAACACCCACTAAAGCCAAACTGTCTTGTTGCATCCCGGAGGTGGATGCTACCTGCTGACAAATGAAGGCATTCTCAAACCTTTCAGAAGAATAATTACTATTAAGCTGTAGAGAGAAGGAGCATTATATAAGGACAGCAACACAAGGCCACAAGGCAAAAAAAAATTGTTTGATTTGGCTTTTCTTCTTTTTTTCTCTCTTTTTTTTGTTGGTTTTTTTTTCTGTTTGGGTTTTTTTGTTTGTTTGTTTGTTTGTTTGGGTTTGTGTTTTTTTGTTTTGTTTTTTGGTTTGGTTGGGGGTTTTTTTGGTTTATTGGTTTTTTGGTTTTTTTGGTAATGTACTTCTCACAGAAGATTGGGGAAGTGAGTTTATCTTTTTTTTTTCTTTCCACTTCCAGAATGAGGATAATGAGATTGCACTACGTTACAAAGGTCCTATGTAAAATTAACTATTTTTTAATTTTAAGATTTTAAGGGGCTGTGACCAAAAGAGCTTTAGCAATAATATTTTACGTATTGTCATTGTAAGTGTGAGTGAACTTTCCCCTTTTACTTTTGTCTGAAGGGATCCCAACCTCTACTGGATTATCATCCCTGCGCCAGGGTGCAGATAAGACACCAAATGGTTTTCATGGGTGCATCCACGATGTCAGAATCAACAACGAGCTGCAGGATTTCAAGGATTTACCCCAGCAGTCACTGGGAGTCCTTCCTGGCTGCAAATCCTGTAACATCTGCAAGCACGGGATTTGCCGGTCCCTGGAGAAAACGAGTGTCATTTGTGAATGTCACCCAGGCTGGATGGGCCCTCTGTGTGACCAGGAAATTGGAGATCCATGTCTTAACCACAAGTAAGCTCAAACAAATGCTGACGCGAGAGCGAAAGCTTTACAGCTAATGCATATTTCACATTTCATCTTGCAAAACCACATCTGGCTGGTTTTGGAGGTGCTGGGTCCTCACATGAGGTTATTGACAGCTGTGAGTCTGCATATGTGGCAGCTCTCAATTTCTTCTTGTTCAGACGTTGCTGACTCGCCAAAGGAGCTCGTGGTCCTGAAGGAGCTCAGGTGTTAATGCTGCAGGTCATCCCTTCAGCTGTGACTGTACACATTAAAATACAGAACCTCCTGTTAATGGGCATGGCTTAACCCCAGGAGGTGAGTGCCTGCACAGATCCAGAGCAGAGCTGCCTGTGAGTGGGAGGTACACATTTTAGGGGTTTTCTCCCAGCAGCACTGAGCCCAGTCTTCAGACTTACTCCCTGAAGACCATTATGCACTCCAGTGTGAGCAGTTTTAAATTTCCCAAATAGCTGACTTAAATATTACACTTTGAAACAGCCCTTCAAAGTGCAAGTTTAAAGGATAGAGTGGTGTTGCATGTGAAGGGAGCGTGAGTGTAAAGTATTTACAGTTCAAAGGCTCAATAACCACATCTCCATCAGAAACATGGGATGAATAGCTTTCTTATGGCCAATACACAGGAAACAGTCCCATGCAGAGCAGCAGGCTGCATATTTCAGTGTTGTTTCATAAGCAGATGGAAGTACTTTTGTTTTAGAAGTTCCTTCAGTTGCTGTCTTGGAAGGCGCTTTTCATGAGCACATACTTTTGACAGGTAAATTGATGCAGTGAATAATCACTCTCAGAAATGTAACCTGGCAAAGGTACCGTTTTAAGCTTGCTTCTGGTTCTAATTCTGCAAAGTACTGAAGTCTGGAAGGTGTTGAAAAGCACCTGACAGTTTACAAACCAAAGGTATGAAGACCCAAATGTTTCCTTGAATTTCCAATGTCAACACAAAGCTGTTGTGGTTGGACAGAGAAAAAAAAGGGAGCTCCAGATGTTTGCATGATGAGAGATTGTTTCTCTCAGAGTCCAGGGAGGGTGAGGCAATCATGAAGATAGCTCCTTGCTGAGGAAAGGAGCTGTGTGTATTTTTAGTGCTCGCACACTGTCCCGCCTTTCCTGAATCACTTCAGCCTTTTGGAGCTGGCTCCCTAAAGCCCTGCCGGTGTATCCAGGGGAGTGTGGAGCCCTGCGGGCAGGTGTCTGCTCCAACACTCACAGGTGAATCTCACTGAGGAAATACACCTGCAAAGATCAGGTAACCCCTGGTTCGTGGGGCAGAAAATACTGCTCTGTACAGATTGTGACTCACTTCATTACAGTATTTTACATGTCTGGATCTGACTGAAACTACTCTTATAACCTGTCCCTTTTAGTTCAAAGCTTAACAATTAAATGTACAAAAATTCAATATAAACAGGGAATAATTTCAAAGTGCTAGAAAGAAAATAAAAATTAAAAAGACATGGCTTTGTGTCAGTTACGTATATCCAAATGTTTATAATCCCTGAGCAGTTTTTCCTTGGCTGGAGAGAGTTGCTTTCCTCGCTGTTCTCAGCCCATTCAAGTCTGCCCATCCCAGAGGTGGGGACAGTGTCGGAGAACTTGCTAAGGATCACCACCCCACCCTGTGGTGTTCCTCGGAAATGCCAAAGCTCTCTGCAAACCCCGGGAGCCAGGGAACTCTTAACTACAGCTGCCCGCTGATAAGTCTGTGCATAGCTTTGCCACCAGCGCCTTCATTTATCACGCTGGTTTTCATCACCTGATATTATTTGTCCAGTAACTCTGCTCAGGAAACCTGGGCACGCAGCTTGATTGTTGGCACTTAGTTCCACGTGCTGATGCTGTAAATGTGAGCGGTCTCGTGTGGATGCCAAGCCTCGGTCTCTGCTCATGCAAGGGCCTCATGTTTTCTGCTTAGCCTCACAAATTCTAAAAGTGTTCTCTGAACGTTATCCAGTATTTATTGAGAACTCAGTTTTCTCCAGGGTGTTTGACACCGAGCTGCTGGTTTTGGATTAGCGTCCTGGAATTAAATGAGCAGAAATGCCAAAATCAAACATTTATTGGGAAAGGAGCTTTCACATTAGCAAAGACCAGCTCTAAATGCTTCTGTTTCTCCAGGTGTCTGCACGGAAAGTGCACGGCAGCCGGCACTGCTTACACCTGTAAGTGCACGGAGGGCTACACGGGCACCTACTGTGACAAGAAGAACAATTCCTCAAACCCCTGCAGGACTTTGAAATGCAGCCACGGGCAGTGTAAGGTCTCGGAGCATGGAGAGCCCTACTGTGAATGTGACCCCGGCTACAGCGGAGAGCTCTGTGACAGAGGTAAGGCTTGGCCCCAGGGCAGGAGCTGCATTCCTGCTTTACACCTAATTTACACCTGCTTTACACCTCTCTTCCCTGCCACTCGGACTTGGGGGGCAATGGTAAATAGAAGATAAAGCTGAGCCAGCCTCTGCAGAGCAGTACAGGGAGAATGGAACCACATGACAGTAGGTAGCTGCTATCCCATAGAGAAACGCAGCGTTTTATTCTCCTGAATCCTCAAGGTTTGCTGCTCCCAGGATTTGGGTGGGATGTTTAAAGGAGAGGTTGTTGTGAGGTTTACCCTCAGCAGGCAGGGATCAGTTATTTGCAGTGCTGGGAAGGGAGGTCTTGCAAGGCGGAATTGCTCATCTGAAGTGGCATGAAAGATTCTCAGCTCGCTCCTTCAGCTTGGGCAGGTTTCCAGGGGAATCCCACAGATCATGCTGGACATTCCTTCGAGGGCAGAGCCCAACTCTTCTGTCCTCACCTGAAAAGACTCCCTGGAAACTCACTGAGTTTTAACTGCATCCTTTCTGCCTTTTTTTGTTCTTCTCCAGAAGAAAGGAGCTGGATTATATTATTTTTATTTAGGTTGTCCCTTTCTTGTTTGAAAGTCCACAGACTTTCCAAATTTTACACATGCCCAACACCAAAATGTATCCGGCTGCTGCCCAGGGACTGCAGAACAGCACAGATGCTTTCAGGTATCCCAGACCCCCAGTGTCACACAGAACAGGCTGACCTTTGCTCCGGAGAAGCAGACATGGTAAAACTCATTCTTATTTTGCAGGAGTGTTGCAGGACTCAACACTCAGCATTCATTAAAACACTTCCCAGGCTGCTGATCAAAGCCAGCAGGCCTGCTTGGCCTCGGCCTTGTGCCGGATATTACACATTTGCGTAGACAAGCTCTGTTTTGGTGGCAGGTACAAAGCAATAAAAGATTAAGGTTCTTCTCATGCCATCTGTTTGTCCTGAATCACATTATGAACCCAGGGCTGCTCGCTGACGTGCGGGGAACATCCGGCAAAGCAGTTCCCTCATTTTTTACTCTCTTCCACCTCTGTTCTCCCAGCAGAGAGCGTCTGCCAAGGCGACATCATTCGAGAAGTGGTCCGTAAGCAGCAGGGCTACACCTCGTGCGCCAGCGCCTCCAAAGTGCCGCGCCTGGAGTGCCGCGGCAGCTGCGGCGGCGGGCAGTGCTGCGTGCCCCTCCGCAGCAAGAGGAGGAAATACTTCTTCCAGTGCGTGGATGGCTCCACCTTCACGGAAGAACTGGAGAGGCACGTGGAGTGCGGCTGCTCAAAGTGCTTGTAAGCCATTCTCCGGTCTCTTGCCACTTTAATCGACTCAGAAGCGTTATCAAAATGGGACCTATTTACTTGCAGAGTGAAGAAGAAGAAAAGAATTATTAAGTATATTGTAAAATAAGCAAAAAATAGAACTTATTTTTATTATGGAAAGTGACTATTTTCATCTTTTATTATATAAAGTATCGCACCACTTTGGGTATATGTATCATATAGTGAGCTATTTTTACCATGAAACTTTTTTAACGGTTGTAAGAAAAAAATTTCAAAAGCTAAAAGGTAAAAAAAAAAAAAAAAATTATATCTATAAAGAAAACATAGCCTAAGAGGAGGAATGTGGGGTGACTTTATGCGTATGCACAGTGAACAGACGTAAAGGTGTTCCAAGGACCTGCCGCCGGACTGATACGGGCTGAAGAAAGCTCTGAGGCCCTGGCTGGGAGTTCCAGGTGAGCAGATCCCCATGGCCGACTGCATCCAGGCACCCGAAGAGCCTCCCCAGCCCCTTCTCTTCCCTGCACTGCCCACGCTGGTTTGCTCCTGTACAGTGGCCCCGCTTGCTGTTTGTGAACTGGTTCCCTGGAGCACACAGGCACTGCCGTAGCTTGAGGCTAATTACATTATTTGACTATTGTAATACTATAATACATTTTTTGCTGTGTATGTTGTATTTATCTGTGTTCACGTTATATTCTGCAGCAACTGTATCTATAGAGCACAGGCAGCTTTATCCAAAAGAAGGGTGCAAAGGGAAAGGAAGTGGAGAAATTTATGTTGCTTTGGGTAATTTGGGGGCAAAAATGTGAAATAAGTGCTAAGTGATGCCTAATAAATGACATAGTACTTCGTGTAAACTCCTCAGCTATGTTATTTCCCAAGTTTGTGCCTTCTTGCTCCCAGTCTTGAGCCCTTTTTTGTATATGAAATGTAAGGAATGCACTGCTACATAGTTTATCACACCTTGACACTTTAACTTGCAAAGGTTGCAAAGAGCATGAAAATACGGCAGGTGCCAGAACGCACCTGCAACATATCAGCTTTTACTGCCACTGTCACTTGAGCCAGGGGTGTGAGCTGGGCCCTGGCTGCTGCCCAGCCACACGCTGGCCCTGAGCAGCTGCCTGCCTCCCCACAGCTCTCCAGGCGAGCAGAAGTTGCACTAAATCCACGTTGAAGGTGTTGGGCCGATGAGCCCAGCAGCGCTGTGGGCGCAGGGAGAGGTGCAGGGCAGCCTGCCCTGCTCTGCCAGAGCTCTTCACCTGCCCCGGCTCCTGCACTCCTGCCTCCCCAAGGACCCCGCTCACCTGAGCTGTGTTCAGAGCAACGTCTGAGCAGGAAGGGGAAATCAATGCAGGGACAAATTCTCACTGTGGATGTGAGGGGAAAATTGACTCTGGGAGTAAGTTTGATTTTTGAAGGGTTTTTGTCAGGGCTGCCTTTCAGGGTTGAGGACATGCATGCAAAGAGCACTGAGGATACCTTGAATTTTCTCTTACTCTTAAGTTTTAAACCTCCCCATGAACAACGGTTCTATTATCTGTGTAATTTCTTTCTTTCTCTAATGGAGTTAGTATTATCCTTTCTTCAAGTTCTTCCTCTCTAAGAAAGGTAGTCCCAGGTGCTTTCTAGCAGCCATCAGTTCCTTCTGGGAATGCTTACTGGTGTCACCAAAAGGCTTTCAGATCAGGGATTCGGCAAAGGATGAGCAGGAAAGCAGAGTCAAGAAAATGGGACTGCTTTGATTTGGGCTTTGGAAGGATGCAACCTTGCCAGGACAAGTACAAATGTTTATTTCCCACTAAAGCAAAGAGAGTATCTAGCTGTTACACAACCAGAAAGCTGTAACATGCTTACTGTCCTTCTGCTATGTCAGCCTCTCCTTAACAGAAGCAGTTTGTTCATATTTCTCTGTTACAACCAGAGCGATGTGAGCAGAAGGGACATATAACCAATGTAACAGCCATCTCAAAAAATCATCAAAAGAAGTATCAGTACATGGAGCTGGCAATCAGTGAAACAGAAAACAATCACTACTTAATGTGCCAGAATCTGATTGATACCGTACAGCTCAAAAGCCAGGGAAAAACCAGCCCTGGTTGCAAGTACCAGGGACTGCTTTTTATTTTTAATAACATCAGCAGCTCATAGCAGCTGGGGTTTGTGATGCATGATAAAAATCACCTAAACCACAACCTGCACATTTTAAAAATTCACTCGAGTAACTGCAGACACTTGTACAAATATCTGCCAGGCACACTACTACCATTAATGTTTCATTCCTGCTTTAAAAAAACCCAAACATTTGAATGTCTAAAGAAGCAGCTGCTGTGGCGTTGGGCTGAAGAAATTCCCCTGGCAGTGGCTCCCCAGCCCTCAGATTTGTAGCCACTCAATGCCAAGGCCTGCAGAAACGCAGCCCCTCCTGACCTGTCCAAGCCCGTGGTCACTCTGTCACTGAGCAGCAGCACTGTGAGAAAGGGGTGACATTTATGGGTGGCCTCACACCTGCTGGAGGGAGTTTTGAAAGCAATGGCCCGGCAAGGCAAAAGCCATCAACATCTTGTTAACACATCACTCTGGGATTTACTTAAGCCAAGCCTTGCAGCAAAGGGACCAGCAGCAACTCAGCAAGGCCGGCCCGTGTTCCTGGCCCTTTCTGTCACGGCACTTCAGTGTTAGGCGTTGGGATAAAGAACTAAGAAAATACCTATTTTGTAACCAAATGATGCAATTTTTGTATGCTTTTAGGCAGCACTTGCCACTGGATAGTGATTGATGCTTTATGTCCATGATTCTCTGACTTGCTATAGTATTCTTTTAAGAAGAAAACAAAAAAAGCATTCAGATGTGCCAAAAATGTGAGGTTAACTGAAGTGTAATTAGCTCGGAAAGTTCCTTTGTAACCTGCCTAATGTTACAATAGATTTCAAGAACTGTGGGTACAATGCAGTAGTTTTTACCTCCAGAAAGTTTTAATATAAAGTGAAGAAAGATGCTTACCCTTTAAAAATGGCAATGCAGACTGGTGTGAACTGATGTATTTTATTATTAGATTCTCATTGTGATGTAAGTTTAAATAAATTGTTGGGTTATGGAAGATTGTAACACCTTGTGATGCAGATTATTTCTCTGTGTACTCGAGGTATTGAGTCCAGCCATCAGTGTCCACGAGGTGGTTCACAGGAAATGGTGGGGGAACTGCAGACATTACTCTTGGACAAAGTCAAAGAATAGCTCTAGTTAAAGGTGGCATGTACATCAGTTACAAGTTTTTATGGCATCACAGCCTAATATTTTAGGAGCCTTATATGCACAGGGCAAATTAAGCCACATAGTTTTTGATCCTGGGCATTTTTTTTTAATTAAAAGCTTTATTTGCTACATTTTTTTTACTGTTTGAGAAAGGCCTGCAGCAAAACCACATTAATTAATGTTAATTTAAATGAAGAAATACTGGGAATGGAGCTGGAGGAGGTAAGGCTGAGGAAATGGAAGTCCACAGCCAACCATGGATGGAAGGGCTCCTGTGATGTCCTGACACACACTCCAAATCTGCTGCCACACCACTATAGCTGATTAATTATCAGTGGTATTTATTAGTAGTGACACAGCTGTAACAGACTTCTGCTATTCATTGCATTCCAGCCTTAGCATAGAAAAAAAATGAAGCTCCCACTTAGTCCTCTGCCTTCCCTCACCCATGGCCCTGTGCAACACTCCTATATTGCTAATTATGCTTCAAACTATGGCCCTTAAGAGTTGCCTTTGCAGTTCCATGCAAAACTGCTGACAGCAGTTAGCCAATAAAAACACTCAACCTTAATGAGCATCATTAAGTCTGAACTATGAAGGTTAATTACATAATTGTAGCAGATGGCAGCATTTTCACCTAAAGCAAACCCAGCTGAGCTCACTAAAAAAGCTAGCAGGGAAGTCGGAAATGTCTGGGTAGCGGCTTCCCTGGTTTGCTCAGCAGTTTATTTGCATTGCTCATGGCTGTGCAGCTTGGGGGTTTCTGAGCAGGTGTCCCAGGAACTGCAGTTTGAGGATACAATGCTCCTGTTTGTGCTTCTGCTTGCACTGCCCCAGGTACCGCCTGTCAGTTGCTGGAATGAGGAAAACCATGCTGGAAAGGATCTATCCCTTTATTTTTGTGTTTTCCAGTCGGCAGGGAAGAGTTGGATGGAGCTGCTGCTTGCACAGCGATTGGCTGTGGAGTTTGCGTTGTTCTCTAGGGTTCTGTCACTTTCTGGCCCCTGTGACCTCTTCTGGGAGTTTCTAAACCCCCCGGTTTGTACCTGCAGCTCACACCTGGCACCCCGCAGTTCAGCGGGCTTTGCCGAGCCCAAGGTACTCCCCATGCCTTGGTTTAAGGCCCAGCGAGATGTCCCACTGGGTGGCCGGTCCGCTGGCGTTCCGTGTGTTGAGCCGGGATGTTTTCCAGGGCTTTCCCAGGATGGGCCCCGCAGCTTTCGAGGACGGCGGAGGTGAACGGGGTCTGCCAGCAGGTGGCGCTGCGGAGCGGCCTGGGAATGGGATGGAATGGGATGGAACGGAGTGGGATGGAATATTTCAGTGGAAAGGAATGGAATCTTTCGTACAAGCAGTACCTGTCATATCCCTTTGGTCCAAATGAGCTTTGATCCAACCCTGAGCCAGCTCAGGGCTGACGGAGTCACAGCCCGCTGTCCAAATGCCTCAAACACTGCCAGGCCTGGGGTATGACTGCCTCTCCAGGAAGGCTGTTCTAGGCTTTCCACAAAAGAAATGCTCCCTGATGTCCTGTATAAACCTCCCTGGTGCAGCAGTGAATATTTCCCGTGCCTGCTGTCTGGATCCTGGGGAGAAAAGCTCAGCACTTCTCTCTCCATGTCTCCTCCTCACAGGAAGTGCACAGTGCAATGAGGTCACCCTTCAGTCTCCCTCCCTTCAAACTAGACAAGCCCAGAATCCTCAGCTGCTCATCGCAGGAGCACATGTACATGTGATTCACAGATTTTCTGGGAAGTTTTAAATACTAACTTCTCAGGTTTATTGATCCTGAGCTATCAGCCTCTTAGCAGTGTTCACCCATAACAACAGGAGTGCCTGCTGTCCCCACAACATGGCATGGGCTCACCACGGGTTTACCCCAGGAAACTGCGTGAACTGGCAGCACAAGAGTGGCCCTGCTGGGCCTCAGGAGAGTGTGTGAGACCTGAGGGTGTGCAACACTTTCACAGCACCATCCCCGGCAGCAGGACAAGGGCTCCGTGTGCTGGCATACGGGACAGCGTGTGCCTGTTCACTGTGGCAGCCTCCGACAGCGGTCTGACATCGGCGCCACACGGCTGCTGTTGATGTTGATTATTTCCATGCTAGCACCTTATGGAATAACAACTGATTCTGCTGTTTCTACCCCAATTCTGCTGCTGTTTGCGTGCACACACACAGAGGCAAAAGCACTGAGTTCGTTACCCAGCAGGGTCTCCAGGCTGGCAGGCACACACCCCACAGACTGTGACACCACTCGTCTGTGAAGAAAGCACAGCTGCTCCTCCGAGCACCTTCACCCTCCGAGAGCCCTGCAGGCAGCAAGAAACTCCTCGGGCATGGAACGGAGCAGTACAAGCAGTACCTGTCAGTGTGGGGAGCTTACACTTAGCCCGTGATGCAGGGGGCACCCCGCGGTCTCACAAGCAGGAGGAACAGAGGTTGCTGCCAGACTTGCACAGCTTTGTATCTTGTTCTCTGTGATCTCTTGACCTTCTCTTTTCCCAGGGCTTCTGAGCTTTCAAAGTACAGTGATGCTTAAGGTAGTCTAGGGATGACAGTGCCTTCTCTGGCTTGTCTATGAGGTTTTTCCCCACGGCACAGAGATCACTCCTTTTCTATTAAAATAATCTTTTACAAGGCTGTGTCTTATCTGGAGAGGAAAAGTGTACATCCTGCCTCAGGGGTGTGGGAGGGAGGAAAGCAGGTAAATGAGTGTTCAGGGGATAGCTCAGAACTGACCATTTTCAGTGGTCCAGCCCTCCAGCTAAACTTCCACCAGCAGCATTTAAGCAGCTCCTCTGCCGGAGAAAGGGGGGATGTCTGGAGGGATGGTGTTCATCTTCCCAAGTCTCTGTCACATGTGACGG
The DNA here is from genome assembly GCA_013396955.1 of Regulus satrapa. Taxonomy (NCBI): domain Eukaryota; kingdom Metazoa; phylum Chordata; class Aves; order Passeriformes; family Regulidae; genus Regulus; species Regulus satrapa. Next base: position 935,564 of record VWZN01003861.1, read on the forward strand.
AGCCCTGGTCCCTGGAGATGGCTGAACACCTGCCCACCCACGGGAAGCAGTGAATTAATTCCTTGTTTTGCTTTGCTGGCATGCACAGCTTTTACTTTTCTGATTAAACTAATTCGAGTTTAATTAGAGGTTTTTAAATTAAACTCATAAGAGTTTTCTTGCTTTTACCCTTCCAGTTCTCTCCCCAGTCCTGCTGACAGGGGAGTGAGGGAGTGGCTGTGAGGGGTTTCACTGTTGGCTGGGTCAAACCTCGACAGGCAAAAGCCTCAGCCCGGCCTTTGACACCTTGCAGAGCAAGGTTAAGGGAATCAAATACCACAGGGTATTTACCTGGTAAATTAACACAGGTAATTTAGGTGGTGACTTTGCAGCACACGAGATAATATCAGGCTTTCACCTAGCATGCGATAAGAGCAGGCACAACAGGAAGTGTTTATAAAGCAGCTTAAACTTCCTTAATTGCACACCAGCATGTTTTGCATCTCTTAACCTGCCCTAGTTTCTCCTGGTAAAGCACTCATTGAACTATTGGGGGCTGGGGAGCTTTTAATATTTTTCTAACTTACTATGTTTCAGTAAACACCTCAACATAGTACAGAAGTAAATATTAAAATACAATAAATAAATGAGATGCTTATATCACAATGAAACAATTTTAATTTCACCCCAGTAATACTGATTTTTAAATAAGTCCTTGCCTTCAGGTACATCATTCATACAAAATTTCCTTGTCTGGTTTCATTACCCAAAGATACTGCATAGTAATTTAGGACAGTAGTTATACATATATATATGTATTTATATAGCTGACCATACATTCACCTTCAGATCTGTTTATTCTTAATTAGGGGTTTTTCCAAGCCATGTGTTGACTGACATACAAATAACTCCAATCTAGAAGTCCTCGTAATTTATAAATCAATTGCTCTGTAAATTAGTGAACATTCTGGGCCTCTTACAGACATGTAACTTCCAATTTGAGCCAGACCTCAGCTCTGATATGGACTAAAGATAGCTGAGCATTGATCTCAGTTTCATTTTTGGGGGTTTCATTTCATATATTCTGTCTTAGCTGTGACATTCCGAAAAAATATTGCAGCTTATTGTGAAGAAACCGAAACTTCAGATCTGCTGATCTTTTTTTTTTTTTTTTTTAAACTGAGCAGCCCTTAGCTCATTCATTATCACAGAGCCCTTTATCTACTCCAATTTTTCACATGGGGAGATGAGCTAAGAGGGTTTGCTTGATACAATAGATAAAGTGAGCATCCGGTATATAAAAATACAGAAGTTGCTCCTAAAACCCATGCACAAAATATGCATTTTTGTCCCTGACGGAGTCAGAGGCTTGGAAAGCAGTCAGAGAATCTGCATTGCTGGAGAGGGAGCAAATGAAAGGCTGGGTCAGGAACCTTTCTGCCCGTTTCAAGACAGCATGAATCAGACAGCTGTCAAGCTGTACACTATGATTTTTTCTTATTTTTCTGGGTTGCATGTATATATTTATTACCAGCACCTCTCAGGGATGGTATTTCATTTCCCCTAGAGTTAGAAGGTGTGTAGGAAACAGTCAGACTGTCAGTGCTGGAAAAAAATTGCCTCAGAATTAAGGTAATAAAAAATCTCCCTGCAGATCTGTTTTCCCCAACCCCACCAGAGATGTCTGCAAGACACCGGATACATTTTACACCAAACATTCCACGCTGCACAGTCTGGTGACAGGCAGGAAATTACAGAGACTTTTCCAATCACTGTGTATATTTATGAGCAAATTAATTTCCAGGTAGCGGCTAAATTCTTGAATTTCCTAACATGTATGTAAATGCTTGTGTTTAATGTTTCAGTAGTAAATGACACTGCAGTGAAAAACCACAAAACCACATCAAAATTTCCTCACTTTAAGAGTAACACATGGGAATTTCCACAATTACACGCAGCTTACAGAAAGAGAGAAGTTACACAGCCTTGCTAATACAGTCTGAACTTCCTTTAAAGGATGAGAAATGAACACTTAGAAGACTTCAGAGTGAGTTCTCCAAATACAGATATTTCAGAAAGAAAACATGATAAATGGCAAAGGGCATCCACGTGAGAACTTCAGCTCTTTAATTTAAGATTCCAGATTAAAATGAACAATAAATATATGAGAGGTTTTACATGTTTAGGAGCAGTGGGGGAATAAAGGGTAAAAAGATGTGGCTCCTGTCCTTACACAACAGGTCCGAGAGTTACCCTCATGCCCAGGAAGCTGAGTATTTAGTCTTTCCTTGGTTTGTGAATGGTTATTTCAAAAGAGACTTTTGCCAAAGCTAAACTTCAGAAACTTCAGCTTCCAAGACAGAGATTATACCCAAATCCTCCTAGACCAGAGCTTTGAGGTTCATCCTCGGTCACAGTAACTGATCTGTAATTACACGGCACTTTATCACAAAGGAGAGGGGAGTAAGTGGCAAAAACCCATCACAAATTCTTCTGGAAGGCCCAAGGGTGTGAGCAGGAGGTGGGAGACCTCATCCCATCCTGCCACTGGTGGCAGAGGGCTCCCCTCTGCCTACAGATGGCCCGGTGAGACTGCACACAGACTGACTGTGCCTTTGTGTACCTTTTCAGTACCTTTGTGTACTGAAAATGGGCCAGCGTGTGCCAGTGACATCCTGGCCTGTGTCAGGAACAGTGTGACCAACAGCACGAGGGCAGGGATTGCTCCCTGGGCTGGGCACTGCTATGGGGCACCTCAAGGTGCCTTCAAGGCACCACAGCTCTGGGCCCCTCAGTTCAGGAAGGACACTGAGGGGCTGGAGGGAGTTTAGAGAAGAGAATGGAGCTGGGGATGGATCTGGAGCCCCAGAAGGGGCTGAGAGAGCTGGAAAAGGGGCTCAGCCTGAAGAAAAAGGACCCTTATGTCCCTGCACAACTCCCTGACAGGAGGGGACAGCTGGGAGAGGGTCAGGCTCTGCTCTCAGCAGGGGAAGTTGAATATCACATGAATTTCTTCACAGAAAGGCTGATTAGATATTGGAATGGGCTGTCCAAGGAGGTGGTGGAGTCACCGTCCCTGGAGGAGTTTAATGGAAGCCTGGACCTGGCACTCAGCGCTCTGGTCCAGGTAACATGGTGGTGTTCGGTCCTAGGCTGGACTCAGTGTTCTCAGAGGTGTTTTCCAGCCGAACTGATTGTGTGAATAAATACCAGCGGGTTGCACCAGGTGAGGAAAATTTCCAGGGAAATAAAGATATTGGTGCAATCACCGGAGCCCAGGCACAGGAAAGAAGCCATTTCCCGAACTGCTGCGGTGCTTAATTGTGAGAGCGCTTCAGCCAGAGCGAGGGGACACGAAAACAAACTTCAACCGCCCGTTTTATTTAGCGACACGCAGCATTCGCGTGGCTCTCGCAGACCCGCGGAGCGCGAACCCGGGGCCCGACCCCGGCTGAGGCGAGGGTGCCGCAGCGGAGCCCGGGGCGGCCCTGCCCGCCGGAGAGGGCGCGGGGCCCGCCGGGAGCTGTAGGCGCGGCCGGACTGCGGCT
>VWZN01003861.1:939150-967668 GCA_013396955.1 Regulus satrapa
CGCGGAGCCGCCGCCGCCGCTGCCCGCCCCATCAGGCGAGCGGCAGGAGACCCGCCCCGGCCGGCAGCGAGCCGGGCCGCCGCCGCAGCGCCATGAAGATCAAGGATGCCAAGAAGCCGTGTAAGGCCGGGCCGGGGCGGGGGGCGCGGGGCGGGGCGGCGGGGGGGGNTGGATCCCGGAGATGCCCGCAGAGACGCGTCTCGCTCCTGTGCGTCCCTCTGAGGGAGGTGTCGGGGTTCAGGTGATCCTCACTGCTGGCGTCGGAAGGACTAGAATAGGAAGTGTTATGATCGGTCTCTTGGGGATGGGTGCTGTGTTTGGCGGAGATGGCACTTAACCGGTGTGCCGAACATCTGCGCAGGTGGCTGCAGGTGCTACGGTCTTGTTTTTTAAGGACTAATCAGCTTCTAATTATTTTTAGAATATGTAGTAATATTTGGATATAACTCTTTCGTTAAAAGATGCTGAATGCCCCCCCTTTAATAATCCCAGCTGTAATAACATTTCTTGCTCTATGTTATTCTGGAGTGCCATCCTTGTTTTGGAGGGCACAAACATGGTTCAGACTCAGGTGAATATAAACAGAATGTTTTAAGATTACAGCTACTTCTTGGAAAGAGATATTTGGGTCGAATATGGTTAATCTAGGTGCGTTTGATGTGCTCTCAGTGTAACAGACGCACAGCTGTGCAAGGCAGCACACCTGTCAAGCTCATACAGGTGTGCCTTGGCTGAAAGGGATGCAGGTATTGCTCCACCGAGTTTAGCATCTTTCTCTTTGTCATCATACTTAAAGACTTACTTTCAGGGCGAGTTACTATATAGAAAAGGTGGCTGGTCCCAAATTTCTAGGCCTCACGTTATTCATACTGGGTAATCAACTGCATACATCTAAGACAGGATATTGGAAGCCGGTGTTTTAAATTTATTTTTTGAGCAGTCCAAAAAGAAGAAAATCACCTAACACACATTTAACACTAGAAGTATTAGCATTGCTCTAGAAATAGCTATAAAGGCTTTGAAAGTACATTGTTTCCTGTGGTCTGTTGAGGAAACCCTAAATAAGCATCTTGTAGCACACAGTTAAACCATCACCTCTTGTTAGTGCCAGTGTGTGGAAATCGCTGAATTGACTGTAATGATGTTTATGTAGAGTAGAGTTCAGGCAGCATTCTTTTCCCCTGGTATAATATTAAGAAATCTCATCAAGGCAGCAGTAGCTGGCTGTAAAATGTTAGTGGTTTAGTAACTGAAATGGGGAGACTCCTGCTCCTACTGTAGGCACCTGCTAATTTCAGGACTGTCTCTGCTGGACCTCATAGCCTTGTTTTCTGTAGTGGTGGATTTAAGCCTCATGGTTAAATAACAGTGCAAATGTTATTATCAATCAAGAAGTTTTAACTGCTCAGATATACTGCAGTTGGTAGTTACACTCTTCCACTCTTGAATTTGAACTTTGATGTTGGTTTCATGATGGGAATTGGAAACAGTTGGAACTGCATAATCAGGAGGGGAAGGATACAGTGTCAAACTACGTTGTTTATTTCTTCTTGACTCATGAACACACTTCGGAGCTGGTGGCTTTTTAAAAGATAATAGCGCAGAGTTTCATAGCCAGTGAACTTTAGACTCAGTCTGCAGATTTTTGCTTGTGGTTAATCACACTGGGAGAGCAGATAAATGTCTGAAAATCCACAGAAGCCCTTACGATGGAAATTGATGTTCAGGGTCTCTGGTACCCAAATACTGTTTTCAGTTTGGCTTAAATGCTCACATGGACGTGAAAGCCGAGTTGGGCTCACGATACCACTTTTAGACTGTTTGCAAATCATTTGCCTAAGACACTTTTCAACACAATTGCTGAGTGTACATTCCTTAGAGCAAGTGAGTATCTAATCATTTGTGATGGAGCCAGCTGTGGTTCTGGGGGAAAATGGATAATTGATGCTTAACTTAAGAACCTGCAAAGTAGAACACAGCAGATTTAGCTTTAGTCTACCTGTACTTTTATCTGTGCTGTGATATCAGCATCAGGAAGGAAGGCCTGCTTGCAGCGGCTGGCATGAGAGAGGTGAGGGTGAAATGAAGACACCAACCCAGTTCAGAGTTCCTGATGTGGGTGCACTGCCTAGACAGGCTTGTGTGGTCTTTCCATCCAGATCTTCACCTCACCGGTGCTGTCGCTAATTTGGTTGAGTAAAAACTGTGAGTAACAGAGTGGAATTTATGGAATATGGCTTCTGAGATTGGCTTTCTTGAAAGAAAGGCTAGTAAAGGGCCATTTAGATCACATCTGCTGGTGATGAGAGGAGTCAGGCATTTTAAAGGAAGAGAAGAGAAATTCAAATCAGGAAAGCCTTGTACTAACTCAGTGTAGCAGTGGAAGCTGGAGAGGTTGGGGAGTCTCCGTTCTTGGAGGATTCTTGAAAAACTTCTGTGGCCTCAAAGTGTAGACTGGACAAGGCTGTAGCTGATGTCATCTAGTGCTGGCAGTTTTCCTGCTGGTGTAAGGAGAGGTGAGAGCAGATGACCTCCAGAGGAACCTTCCGAGCAGCAGTTGCGAGATAGCCCTTCTGAGGAAATACTCATGGGGAAGAATGGCTGGCAATTTTCAAGAAAATTCCCAAAGGTTATTTGTGGGTTGAGATGATAAATGCGAGAGCAGCAAGTGTTACAGAGCTGCTGCTGTGTGGGATCTGCCCAAAGGGAAGAGAGCAGGAGCTCATTCAGAGAGAGCTGTGCATGTTGGCGGGGTAAGGCGAGGGCACGGTGCCAGCCTGCTGCGCTCTCCAGGGGAGCTGGAGCCCTTCCCCTTGGCTCGGCAGAGTAACCCGGCACTGAAGGGAAGGCAAAGACTTCGAGCATTTGATACACTGTGCGTTGCTCTTTGCGGTTTGTTCCTTCTGATTGTTTATTAAAAAAAGTTTGAGAACGAAATGCCTACATTTCCCTTGAGGCGAATTGAGGCACGCTAACACGTGAGTGTACGCTGCAGAGATTTGCAAAATCCTGCATCTCTATAAAGGAGAGATGAACATTTCAGGGTTTTTTCTCCAGTATGGTTCTATGGATGCATGAAATCACTGTGGACACATGAAGGATTAGCGTAGTAAAATTGATGAAATATCCATTTGGATTGACGGAGATTCCCTTAAAAATAGATGGATTTTTTTCCCCATGGAATTTGCTGGATAGTTTTTTTCTATCCCAGCATTTTCTTGCTAGTCCTTGAAAGCTGATTATTAGCCATAGCAGATGTTACAGGCTCTCACTTGATTGCAGTTGAAAAATACATTTCTAATAATGGATTAATACTGCCAGGAAATGTGTACACTAAAAGTGTTATACATGGTGCATCTTTAAGTGTTAAATTATGCCTCTGCGTTCTGTATCTCACCATAATAACACCTATCCCCAAAGAGGCTGCTGCTGAAATGTCAACAAAATTACCAGAATGAGCAAGGAGGCAGAACCTGAAAGCAGCGATATTTTGTCTTGTGTTAAGCTTTATGTGGTACCCACTTGCAGGAGTGATAAATCCCATGAAGAGCAGTTACAGTAATTGCCCATTACCACCTGTCCTCCCACTGTGAACGGGGCTGTTCTGGAGCGTGATTAGAGGTGGCTGAGTGGGAGTTTGCAGAGCGTGATGGAGCTTTCCCACAAGGAAAATGGGAGGATGTGCCAGGGTGTGTCAGATACATTTAATTCGTGTGTTAATTCTGTCCAGCCCAAATGTATTCTGTGCTGGACTTGGGATATTTGAACCAAAAACCTGTTCCACAACTTGCTAAAGAGAGAAAGTCTCCAGCGTCTCAAGGACTAAGGACACTTAAGTGCAGTTTTGCTCTGTAGAGGCTCATAGGCCATGTAGATTGGTGTTCATGGGCACAGCCAAGGTATTTTGCTGCCCAGACCTCAGGTTAATCCCATTTAATTTAGCAGTTCAGCAAGCTTCGGTGTGTTTTATCTTAACTTGTCCCATTGCTCACATTAGCTGCCTTAGCCCCCAGCTGATGTTTACCATCAGCTGTTAAAGTTTACCATCAGGTTTTGCTTGGCTGCATGCTGGTGGTTTAAGGAAATTCTGGAAGTATAGGAACAGAGGCACACACACAGAAGAAAATGCATTTGGAGAAGCTGCATTTAGTTTATGTGTTTAAAAACACTAACCGTGTAATAGTTCAGTATTACTTTTAAATAGTTGTTTGCCTTGTCAGTATTCAGATAAGAATGGGATCAAGGTTAGTTTTGTTATCAAAGGCTACATGCTGAGCTGAATTAGATAAGTCTTGGGCATCAGAACTGATGATGCTGCATACTTTCATAAACAACTGTTGCAATGCTGGCAGAAGTAAGTTCAAGTTTTCATGGATTTCATGATCATTTTTCTTATATTTTAAGGCTGTATAGCATCGTGAACTTTGGTACCCTTTGGCAGTTGTTCCCCAAGCCGTGTTTGTACTTGGAGTGCAACAGTCCTATTTCTTAATAATGCATCAGCTTTCTTAGAGAGATGACACAAAAAGTGGTAGGCTGTTCTTTGCTGTCACTGACAGCTGTGAATTTATTTTTTCCCCCATGCTCCCAAGCTCCCAGCTTGAATTAGGAGTTAGCTACTCTTCTTTGAAGGTTGGTTCTTGTTAATTCATACAGGATTGACCCAGAGTGTTACTTTATCTTACAGGGAAAATGAAGTATTTCAAAGGTGTTTGTGTTTCAGGTATGTCATTACATTCATAGGAAAGAGGCTGGCAGGAATGTGTATCTCAATTTTTAAAAGGGAAATACAAATAGAACATTAAACTGAGGAATCTTAGGCTTGACTAAATAAGGGGGGAGTAGTTAAGCCATTGTGTGTGTCCTTCCTGCAGCTTTGGATCCAGAATGTGTATACAAAATCAGAATACAAGTGTAAGGTTTGGGTGGAAAGCTTCAAAGATCCCCTGAAGAACCCGTGGAAAAGGAAAACGCTTCAGCCTTCGTGCTTGCATTGGCACAAACAAGACATGTACTGTAATTATTTCATTTGGCATATTGCGACCTTATATGATAAGATATAAGTAACCTTAAGACTGCTGCCAGTAACTGTGTACAGCAGGAGCTTGAGAAGTGCAGACACAAGAGAATGAGGCTTCCCTGTGTATCTCTAAAGATTATTAAGGTTTAAATAACAAGCACCAGCCACATCAGCATGGGTTTTCTTACTCAGCAGAAGTGCTCCATCATTATGTGACCACAGCACTCTTCCCTTGTGGGAAGTGCTTTTCTAATTGCAGGAAGCAGTTCTGGGGAATCCTGGTAAAGATAATGCTTTTTTTAAAAATTCTGAGCAGGTTGCCCCTCAAAGCTGTCTTCACAGCATGTACCGAGCAATCTGTTGCTTTATTGCAAGGGTTCCTGGTTGCTGTGTCTAGGTAGGGACCACAGTGGCTCCTGGCAGAGCTGGGGAGTGAAAGAAAATCTGGATTTGTAATTAAAGAGGTTGTATATTATGGTGTCCTGAAGACAGTTAAATTTGGTGTGAAGTATCACAATAAACACCATATGGGTTTTGACTTCCCAGTTAGTGTTCTACTTCACGTGTCTGTCTTTTCTTGGATAGTAAAGATCTGTATTTTGTGTATTCTTAAACAGAGCCTGGCCTGACTTCCTAAAAGCAGAGTGTGTTCTTTTGAAAGAGTCTTATGTAGTTTGTGCAAGGTAGTTTGGCTTGTTAAATGAAAAGCTGGATTCTTACTTTTCCTTTTTTGCAAATTGTTGCTCACCACTGCAGAGAGGAGCTGAACTTTGAAAAGTTGGGCCCTGACTGTTCTGTGAATAGCAGTTGAATTCTCAGCAAGGAATATTTCTGAACTGTGCAACGCTTTTTGTGGAATATTCCTGGGAATAACAATCAAGAGGAAGAGCTGAAAAAATCTTTTAATGGTCAAATCTTCACAGAGCTGTGGGAAAAAGTCCAGTTTTAGTGCAGGGGAATTGACTCTCCTTATGGATTGAAGCTATGAAATGATGGTTACAATTGTGCAAGTCTTCAAACCTAGTATCTGCAGACCTGTAAGCTTGAAAAAAAGGTTGTGTAATTGGCATTGGCCTCATCCAAATACGTTTCTTTATCTGTGACTGCTGAAAGGATCAAACTGATGTCTGAGGATATTTTTTTCTAAAGGTTTTGCTTCTGGAATTCTGCTCCTAAATCTCTCAGAGAAGCATGACCCACAAATACAAGTATTGAAATACCTTTATTATAGAGTCATGGATGTATCCCTGCATCCAGATCCGATGGATCCTGAGCCAAGATCTACCCTAAGCAAACCTGCAGCAGTAAGAGGAAGGCTCACAAGGTTTCCATGCTGTGTCCGTGTATAGTTACATTCAAATTTGGTAGAATCGGTGTATTTCCATTATTTAGGGACAGCTCAGGCATGGATAAATCTTGTATCCTTGCAGTCCCAACTGATTGTGTCCTTGCCATTTGTGTGTGTGTGGATCCCCTTCTGTATTTGGAAAACAAAATGGCTTTCATTTTCCTAGCTGCACCTGTAACAAAATCCATATAAATCAATCAAGAGTGGCTTGCATGCCCGAGAATCCTTCTGTAACACCTTCTTATTGGTATAAGGACTAAGTTAACATTACGTGGGCCCAGTTGCTTGTCAGAACTCCTCCACCTTGCAAATTAAACTCGAGCAAAGTACTTGCCAGCCAAATCTTGACAAATTTTCAATAGGAGAATGTGAAACTTCCTGAGGTTTGTCACAGAGGTGAAAACTGGCCTATTTCTTCAGTTTCAAAGTCTGTAAATGGCTGTTGAGATCACTCAGTTAACCCAGAAAACTGATCTTGTGCAGCATGATCCCATTTTTCAGCATAAAATGCGTTCCCATTTAAATTATGGAATAAACATACAGTTCAGCTGTTTTTGTTTTTAACTCGGTGTACGAGATCCATAAACCTTGGGACTTACAGAGGCGTGACTAATGCTATATTTGCCAAAGCTTTTTGGATCGTTTCACCTGGGATGAAGTGGATTCTCTGACAAACAGGCATGACTTGCACCAAATCATCCCTAAACTCATCACATGAACTTTCAGCCGTTCCCCCCTCTTCCCTGTTCTGGAGGACAAGATCCCAGTTATCCCCTAGGGCTGCTGAACGGGAAGAATCCAGGTAGGGCTTGGCTTGGTGTGTCCTGCTTCAGTCGTGCATGGCTTGGGTTGACTCCTCCAGGCGTGCTCTGGTCTGCAGGCTCAGTCAGCTGCCCTTGCTCACTTCTGTCCCTGGGACTTCATTCACGGCCAGAGGTTGAAACTTGGTGACCTTAATAAATCCTCAGCTGCTGGCGCTCAGACAGTGAGGTGACAAACTTTGTTACGTCCAGAGTCGGAGGGTGAAGAAGGCTGGCATGCAGTCACAAACTCAGTTCATGTGTGCCTTTATGCTTAGTCCTCAGTTTTAAGGAAAAGCTACCAGGTTTATAGAACTTGATTTCCACTTCAAGATAGATTTTGCTCACAGAATTTACCTTTGTATTTAAATTTAGTTTTTCAAGGTAAGATAACCAACTAAGTTTTTTTTGTTAATATCTGACAATATTCTCGACTCCCATTTCTGAAAGTTGAGGCATCATCAAAGTTTCTTTTCTTCTTAACTTTAGCAGTCAATAAATGAACTGACACACAGCCAGCCTTGCCTAAATATATTAAAATATTTTGGAAGGTCATTCTTCTCAAGGATAGATCCCACTGGTAATGTAAATACAGTGTAATTGCATCTTGCTCATGATAAGCATATTAACATCTTTCTGGTTTTGTTTCTGTGTTTTGTGCTTCTCTAAGATATAAATTACATCGGAAGAGATAAATTGGAACACCAAAAAAGGAAAAAAAAAAAGAGGTGGCAAGACCAAGCAAGTTATAGTGTCAGTAAGGAAATAGAATATGAGCTTCCCAGCTGGATATCCAGGGTCTTTTTTTTAAAAAAAACTTAATTTTTAAGTTTTAAATACTGTTTCTGAGAAATGACAGTAGGAAGGCTCTCAGTTGAAGATGTTGTCTTTGCAGTAGGGTTTCTGAGTATCTGTTTCACTGCAGTTAGGAATATTTATTGATACAGGCATATTCCAATTTTGGTCCTGCATGTCATAGACAAAATCCCATTTGGGAACTGCAGTCATTCCACATAAGGGACAAAGGCAAAGCACTTGTGGTTTAGTGTTTGTTATTTTGTAGTACAGAAATTCTCCCTTCCTAGCCAAGGTGCCAAAAAAAAAGAGAAAATAAACCAAAAAAAATAACCTAATATGAAAATATAAAAACGAAACCTCAGTAATATTAATTTTCCCTTTTGCTTGCACTTTTGAATAGGACATTTTGTTATCCCTTTAACTTCAAGAGATAGAAATTATACATCTTACCTGTGTCAATTTTTAAAGTGCATGCAAAGAAATGAAAGCTTTCCTCTCAACAACCACATCATGTGAGGGATTGTTAGAGGAGTACCTGGCCTGCCCCTGTTGTCAGCTGTAATGTGTAACCCGCTTTCTTCAAGTGTGCATTGCAGTATTCATGCTGAACTTCGTCAGAGCTCTTATTTTGGAAGTGAAGGTTATTTTAATCCTTTGTTCTCAATTAAAAAAAAAAAAAAAAAAGTGGTTGAGTGTTGTTTATGAATCTGTAAGATGGAGTATAGTTTGGGGAGTTTTTAGTTCAGCTTTCTGAGCACCTTAAAGCATTTAAATGTGTAGAGTTGCTCATTTTTCCATTTTTACATGAGGCCAGAGAGATACTTACGATCATGTAATTGAAATGAGCGCTCGTTCTTTTTTCCCGTGAGGTTTGTCGTTGATGTCTGCCTTGTTGAAAAGTACAGCCCAGGTTCATGCATAAGCTCCCTGTACGGCTTTTGCTCTTGAACAAACCTCATGGCTCATTCTTGTATCTTCACAGCTTTCCCATGGTTTGGCATGGACATTGGGGGAACTTTGGTCAAACTTGCCTATTTTGAACCTATTGACATCACCGCCGAGGAGGAGCAGGAGGAAGTGGAAAGCCTGAAGAGCATCCGCAAATACCTGACCTCCAACGTAGCCTACGGATCCACTGGCATTCGGGATGTCCACCTGGAGCTGAAAGACTTGACCATTTTTGCTCGAAGAGGAAACTTGCACTTTATTCGGTTCCCAACTCATGATTTGCCTACCTTTATCCAAATGGGAAGAAATAAAAACTTCTCAACACTACACACGGTGCTCTGTGCCACCGGCGGTGGCGCCTACAAGTTTGAGGAAGATTTTCGCACAGTAGGTAGCCTGGCTTGCCTCTGCCTGCAGCTCATGCCAAAAGCATTGCTGAGGATGGGTTAGAGTAACCTGTATTTTGCAAAACTGTGGAAATTCTAACATTTTGCAGTCCGAATTGTGTTAAGGATGATGGGAAGTTACAGCCTTCCTGGAATCCACAGCACCTGTTAATTGTCCTTCTGCTTTATGAGAGAATGGCAGTTTAAATGTGCAGAACTGTGGAAGAGCTGTAGTGAGCCTTAAGCCTCGCAGAATTTCTGACCTGTGGTTTTCCTGCGATCCTTGGAGTGTTAATGAAGTTGCAAGGATAGTTAGTATGATGCCACTGAGCTTTTCATATGCTGATATCCTAGAAATTACAGTTTTGACTTGTAACATGGGGAAGGAACCCCACAAACCTTGAACAGATTTGCAGATGTGAGTTCCACCAAGGTGACGCTCAGTGGGGCCTCTAGGGTATTTGAGGATCTTTTTATTGATTTAAATTGCTGAAAAATGTTAATTCTTCGGTGGAGTAATGTCTTAGTATCTCAGCACCACGTTTCTCGTCTTGATTCAGGTTCTGAGATCTGGATTTACATTCAGATTAACTTGCTAGTTTATGTATTCAGAATTTAGCTGTAAATTCCTTGTTGGCTCTATAGCGGTGTTGAAATTCCCGAATTAGTCATGCAAGAATAGCTTCTTAAAGCTGGGCAGTACAAATATAGTCATAAATTTGTAGCACATTTGTGCAACATTCGAACACATTGGCACAGTCTTTTTTTCTTTCTTCACACAGATTGGAAACCTCCAGCTGCACAAACTGGATGAGCTTGACTGCCTTGTCAAAGGCTTATTGTACATAGACTCTGTCAGCTTCAATGGCCAGGCAGAGTGCTATTATTTTGAAAATGCCTCAGATCCCGAGAGATGCCAAAAGATGCCTTTTAACCTGGATGATCCATACCCATTGCTGGTTGTTAACATTGGTTCAGGAGTCAGTATTCTATCAGTCCATTCCAAAGACAACTATAAAAGAGTAACTGGAACAAGGTAAATGAAAAACCTCCACTGGGGTTGTTACTCTATGGGGCAATGGTATAAGGGTCTTTCATGTGAGGAAATGCTGTTTAAAAGCAACTGTTTTTTTCTGTCCTTAGTCTAGGTGGAGGGACCTTTCTTGGGTTATGCAGTTTGCTGACAGGCTGTGAAAGCTTTGAAGAAGCTCTGGAAATGGCATCCAAAGGAGACAGCACACACGCTGACAAGCTGGTTCGGGATATTTATGGAGGAGACTATGAGAGATTTGGTTTACCAGGATGGGCTGTAGCATCCAGGTAAGCAGGAGTGTCTTTGTGGGTTCCCTTTGTTGCTTCAGAGAGTTTCAAAAACAACACTTAAAACCATTCATGCAGAGAGAACAGCTTTCTTGCTAGGTTTTATTGTATCCAAGTTACATTTTTATCCTAAAAGTATGTATCGTCAGCTTTCCTGGAGGTGTAAAGCCACCATGTGCAAGTGCAGGTCGATCCTGAAGAAACCTGGTGAGGTATTTCATGCACAGCTCTGTCAGTCAGAGGGAACGTGAGGTGATGGCAGGAGCAGCAGGAACGGAGTGCAGAGGTAGTGTGGGGTAACCCAGCAGGCAGCTAAACACCACACAGCCACTCAGGCACTCCCTCCAGTGAGATGGGGGAGAGAACTGGGAGGAAAGAAATAAAATAGGTGGGTTGAGATAAAGAGCATTTAGCAGGACAGAAATGGAACAGAACAGAATGGTCTCCTCCCAACTCCTTGTGCTCTCCCATTGTGCTCAGTGGTGAGGGAGCAGAAAGGCCTTGACTGTGTGCAGCCCCTGCAGCAACAACAAAAACATCCCTGTGTTATCAACAGTTTCCAGCACAAATCCAAAACACAGCTCCATAGTAGCTACAGTGAAGAGAATTAACTCTCCCAGCTAAAACCAGCATGCAGCTACTAGGAAGAAAATTAACTTTGTCCCTGTCAAAACCAGCACAAGAGAGGGGAAAGAAGTATGAATTTCTTTTTGATTTTTAGGATCTTTTAGTAGAGCCATTGTCTAGAGGGAAGGTGAGTGGGAGATGGCTTTTGTGTTGCTCTTACAGTGGAGCAATTCCTGATTTTGTTTTTGGAAACATGGTTGTCACTACAGACACCTGATGTAATAATGTTTTAACTACTTTTCTCACTGATGAGAGCTGCTGTACACAAACAGTTTGCACCATAAGACTGAATGTCATTGTCAGCAACAAAGGACTTTTGTCACAGCTGCACATAATATTTCCATTGGGGAGTATTGATAATATTACAGCTTCACTACCCTTACAAAAGATAAGAAAAATAAACACTGCAAGTGAAGCTAATATGTACATAAGAGTGGTCATTAAATCTTTGCTGTTATTCCATAGTGAGTCATAATTCATGGCAACTTAATTGTTCTCCTTCTCCAGCCACCTCTTGAGAGGCCATGTGCTGAGAGGTTTTAATATGTGTGAACTTTACACTTTAGTCAACACATTTTAACTTGCTTTATGTTGGTACTTTCTGTTCTCGTTTGCTTTTTAAGATCCCTAAGAGCTGTAATGGCTTTTTGAGTTTTAGAATAAATTGGATTCTTGCTTTCCAGGCTGACTTAGATCTGGCACAGAGTCCTTGGTGGTAAAATACCACACGTAGCTATGGATTCTTGTCTTTTCTTTTGTGCTGTGCATGGTAAGAGAAGTGTCCTTCTGATCCAGAACTTCTCATTTGTGCAACTTAAATTGCATTTTGTCAGCTGTTTTATTTTGTGTTCCATCATAAAACCATTTGATTAATCCCTGGTTTTCTTCTAATTCAAGAATAGAAGAATGGATAGGTATTTGTGAGGAAGCAAGCATGAGAAGAGGAGGATTTATCACTCAAGCAGTGACTTAATTTACAGTGACGAGATTTGCAGAGTAGTCTTTTGTGAAGAATAAGACTGTTTTACTGTAGGTGGTTCATCATAGAAGTCAACAATCTGAACAAAAATATTTTGCTGGGGGACTGTTATTGTAACACAAACGACTGTTTGCTGTGAAGGAATAAATGCAGATGTAGTGTCAAATTGCTGTATTTAATACAGACTTAAAAAGCGAGTTCCTCGAAGAGGAAACATGAGACATAGTCATAGCATAAAAAAATTCCATTCTGAAATGATTTCAAATGCACATGAATCACTTTGTAACTCATGGCCATTTCTCCTGTTTTAGTTTTGGGAATATGATCTACAAAGAGAAGAGGGAGTCTGTCAGTAAAGAGGATCTTGCAAGAGCCATATTGGTCACCATCACCAATAACATTGGTTCCATTGCCCGGATGTGTGCAGTGAACGAGGTAAAAACTTCTGACAAGGAAATTATCTATCTATAGCTCTGTTATTTGTCTTCACATTAAATGGCTGCTAAAATGGTATATAATTTTAAACCTTTTAATGCATTCTCAAATGAAATGAGGAAATTCATATAGTAGCCTTGAGCTACAGTCACCCTGTTTTAGCAAGAGGACTTAAAGTCCTTCATCGCACCATCCTGTTCTTGCCTGCAGGCTTTGGACTCTGTTCTTTAGCAAAGCTCCTCATCAGGTACTCTCCCCTTTGGCAAAGACATCCTTGTCCCACTTCTCCAGACACAGTCAAAATATTCTGGAGCAATTCCTAATACTTAAACCAAGAGAAGTTAGGGTTGCACAGGACCCGTGGAGATCATGTACTCCAACTTCTCTGCCAAGACAGGGTCATCTAAGGAATGCACCCAGCCCTGAAACATGGAGAGACAAACTGTGGACTCTGTGCTCAGAGGTTTCAAAATATGTGACTTGAGCAACTGCAGCGTTTCAGTTGCTGAAGTCCTGCTTTCAGAAGTGCATAATGGTGGCCTCCAGCAGTTTCTCCAAATTGAAATTATTCTCTGATCAAAGCCTTGTTTCTAGTTAAACAT
The DNA here is from genome assembly GCA_013396955.1 of Regulus satrapa. NCBI lineage: Eukaryota > Metazoa > Chordata > Aves > Passeriformes > Regulidae > Regulus > Regulus satrapa. Next base: position 952,414 of record VWZN01003861.1, read on the forward strand.
TTTTAATTTTTTCTAGCTCTTGGGACTTAAAAATTGTTCTGACAGCTCTCATCTCACTGGTTGATAGAGGTTTCCTGCCATCTTCTGTTTCTCAAAGTTTAAAAAAGAACCAGTATGTGTTCAGTATTAGTGTGGGCAGCCAAGAAGCTGTGGAAGAACATTGAATTTAGGCATAGAGGACATGAGTGTCTGAGCAGTAGGAATTTCTTCCTTCCTTATCAACAAACTTGGGATAAAATGAGGTTTAGTAACAGCTTTCTTGGAGAAGACTATGGATAACTGAGTGTAGAGCTCTGCTTAAAACCTTTGGATGTGATTGTCTCAGAGTACCAACAGCCCTATCAGCTGCAGTAACCCTCCTTTTGCTTAGAAGCCAGATTAATTCTATTTCCTGGTTTTAATACTGCAACTTCTCCCTCAGTTTTATTATCTTTCTCTCATGTCCGTCTTGGAGAAGAAAGGTAATTTTGTGAGTGTTAATTTTGCCTCTTTGCTTCATGTCAAAGCTTATTAACAAAAGAGTTAAAACGAAGGTGAAGTTGAAAGTACATTCTACATGTCTTAGGCAAATGTATGCAATTTATATTTAAGGGTGGGAGTAAATGAGGACAAATCAGAACTTGTAAACTGCACAAACTAGCTTTATTCCAAGGGGTTTTTGGTCTAATTCCAGCTTTGTCACAACTGCAAACCATAAGAAATGGCTAATAGTGATACACTAACTAGTACCTTGAACTAATGTATAAAGATGAAATAAATGCAATTATTTTGACTTCCTGCAGTAGAGCAGAATTATATTTTTGCCCCTTAATTATGCATCTGCTTTGTCTTCACTGGGAACTAATCAAGATGGTTAAAAAATAGTTGCATATTAAACATTTGACTACAGGTCAAATTGTCTTGTTAGTTATTGTAATAGTCTGGATGTGTTCATTTATTTAAATGCAATTAAGTGCTTTTTTAAAGCACTGTGCTAAGGACTAACACAATTACATTTTCTTTGTTCTTCCTCTCATGTCATTAAACCAGTGTTTAATGTTTTCACTTAATGCTGGATTTACTTCAGTTAATGGGGAATATTAAATGATTTTCACTTTTTTCCATTTGACTTAAAATTCACAGCTCACTTGTAGTGTTCAGCTCTTAGTCTGATGTCAGGCTGAGGTATAGTGAGGTCTGAAGATGAAAGGAACATCTGTCATGTCTTACTGCCTTCGGCTTCTTTACAGTGCTGCCTTGTTGCATTCATGTCAAGCAGCATTGTACAGGGCTATGAAGGCATTGAGTCTTCTCTGCCAAACAGAAGTATCTTTCATTTAATTTCACTTTTAGCTAGGCTCTTTCTTTGGTGTAATTGCTAAAAATGCTCACTTCATTTGAAACACAAATGCTACTTGTCTGTAAATTAAGTCCTTTAATTCTCAAGGGTTGCACCTTTTTCCTTTTCCCCCAAGTATGCCATGTTTTAAATTTTGCAACCATGTTTTAATTGTGAGATGTTTGTTTTTTGTAGCTTTTTCCTTGCTTGAGACAGTCTTCTCTTTCATAGCTTAATTTTTCAAAGCTGTGTTAAACAGTGAAAGGACTTAATCCTTTGCTTTTTTTTTTTTTTAGAAAATAAACAGAGTCGTGTTTGTTGGCAACTTTTTGCGTGTGAATACTTTGTCAATGAAGCTTCTTGCATATGCACTGGATTACTGGTCCAAAGGCCAGCTGAAGGCCTTGTTCCTAGAACATGAGGTATGCTGTGGCTCATTTATCAGTGTGTGTTGTTTCACCATAAATCACAAATGCCCCTATTGAGTAGCTCTCATGTGTGACATCCTGAGGCACTGAGTGCTCAGTAAATATTAGAAATAAGACAAGGTTTGTCTTGCTGAATTCCTTCTCTGGGAACAGTTTTTTGCCTGGGAAGTACTTCGGTCACTTTGGGGTATCTCGGTTCATGCTGTGGATCTCTGGAGAGGGACAAGAAAATGTTAAACTCTGTGCTGAGGGTCACCAGTCCTGGGTTTGGGTGGAAACAACAGTAAGTATTGTGCTTCAAAGAGTGCAGAAATGTAAAGCTTGGCCCTTTGAAACACTTCCATTGTTCTCAGCTGAGCTTGAGCAATGTCTTGAAAGTCAAGACTGCTTTGACAAGGCCTGTTTTCATTCCACCACAGACCCCTCAGAGCTGTTGCAGTGATTTTATGCTTTGAGAATAACCTGCTTTTGGGCAGCTTTTGCCATCTAGCTCAGCATGCAGTGCTGGGAGCTTTGACCTGTTTTGGTTAACATACAGGCAATCAGTATTAATTACACGTGCAACAGTTGCTGACTTGTAGCTTCTGGGCAGTGGGTTGGGAATTTTTGTCCTCAGTTTCTTGGTATGAAAATATTACAGCATTCCATCTGTTCCCTTCAGTCGATTCTCACAACTCTTTTCCTGTATTGCTTATCCCAAGACTGACAGTCTGTGCTGATGTCCACAGTAACAGTGGAATGGCTCCTTCTTAGTTCTACCCTCTTCAGATTTTTCTTGGGTAAATTTTAAACTCTTACACTTGCTCAAGTGTATATTCCAAACACTTGACTAACTTCTTAGTTATAGGGAGGGGGAAGATTTCACTCCACAGTGGAAAAATAATTCAGCAGGAGAACATGGGGTTTTGCATGCAGGTAGGTGGATAGTCCAGAATTGTGATAGTGTGTGGATAGTTCAGGGAATTTTTCACTTGTACTTTGGCAATAATGTTGCTGTGGGTATTGAAGATTTTTTAGCAAGCAAAAGATGCAGCTTCTCTAGGAGAAGAAACCAAACCTGATTTCCATGCTTTAGGAGTCACTGATACCTGTCTTAGAGGTGCTGCAGTGTATGGTGAGGCTTGGCAGGAAGCATAAAGTCAAGCTAGATAAAAAGGATAAAATGTTGGTTTCACAAAGCCTTAAATAATTACTATGAAACATTATATGTTGAAAGTGTATAGTGTTCTTTCTGTAGCATTGATCCATCAGATGATTATTGTCACTAAAATGTGATTACTGCAGAATTTAATACCTTACTCAAACTTGGTTTTGTTTTTGTTTTGTTTTTTTAAACAGGGATACTTCGGAGCTGTTGGTGCTCTGCTTGGGCTGCCAAATTTCAGTTGAGGTACCAGATGTCACTACACTGAACTCTTTTCCACCTGAACGACACTTGTTTATGTCGATGGGAATGAAATCTGGGGAGGGGAGAAGAAAATAGCTGATTTTCTGTAACTCTTTTTTAAGAAGCAATTAAGCTACTGAGTATTGCCGTTGTAAGGAACGGGGTTTCACTCTGCTGGGCATTGGCAAGTGAACTGTTTGTGGCTATTATTTATGTTCTTTGGTACGTGTAGCCAGTAGTGAACTTCTAATATGCAATACATCCTCTGAAAACAGCTTTCCAGAGATTCCAGAAAAAGGAATGCCAAACCCTTAAGTGCTCAGGATGCAAATATTGCAGGTTTATTCCCAAGGCTTTAGGCCCATTGATTATATATAACTGATGACTGAAAAATTATTTTCATGAGTTACACTCTTATTATGAGCAGAGTTTTTTGTGTACTTACAGAAAACAAAAGACAGCAAGGTACTACTGACAAGATGAGGAAACTGTAGACAATTGCTTCCCACAGTAAACATAGTAATTGCTTTATTTTTATGTGTAATGGAAGTAATATTAATGCTTTAATTTCCAGTGGGAAGAATAGAAACACAAAGAATCAGCCAAAGCAGCAGATTTAGCAGTTGATATTTTGAAGGTTTTATGAAGGTACCTTAATTTATTGCAAGATTCAGCTGCTATTTTGGGATGATTCCTCTGTCTTTGATTGGATTCAGAATAGATTTCAGTGATTAATAAAGGCAGATTTTGGGGGGAAGATTTCTTTAAATTTTTTATTCTTTTGAGGACATGACTTCCAAAATGTCTTCTGGATTACCTTTTTTTTTTTTCTTCATAAGTTCTGCCATCATGAATCATCATTTGTAAAGGTACCATAAAACCTGAGAGAATTGAAGAAATCCTTATAAAATAGACTAATTATGGTACCTCATAATTCTGATGCTTTGGCTTATTTCTGTGGAGGTTTGGAAAACTTTCTGCCCCATCCTACTGATTTGAGATTGCAATTTCCCTGTAATTTTGTAAGAGTTGATCAGATTCAAGTAGATGCTGAAGTTGAAAGGTTACTTTTGGATTTGGAAGTTTGTTTTTGGAAGTTGAGGATAGCATCAGAGTTTGTATTGCAGCAGCAAATGGACCAATATTTAATGCACTTGCAATATAGAACCAATCATCAAATTGTGGCCTTGGGATAAAATCCATAGTTTGGAACTGATTTTTGGGGTTTTCTGTAGACTTTTAAAATTTGCAGTTGTGATTATTACAATAATTTTAGTCCTGAAGCCAGGGCATGAGGTCTTAAACTTGCAGGACTATTCTACACTCAGTAGCTATATATGACTTTTTGTCGACAAAAGAGCTGCCCAATTTTGTGATATGTTCATGTTAAATTTACTTCCTGTAAGGGCATGAGGAGCAACCAGACTCAAACACATGCATATCTCGGGGTTTAAGGTTTTTAAAACTGAGTGCTCTAGTATACCACAGCATGGCTGTGTTGTATTTACAGATACATCTCCCTTGTGTTAGAAACCCTTGTGCTATTTTCAGTCTTCTCTTTCTCAAAATTCAAAGCCCCAAACTAACATCATAGATTTTTGGTTTTTAAATTCTCTGTGGTCCTTTAAGAGTACAGTACCTTAGAGTAGGCAACTCATTAAGCACAATGCTAATCACAGATGCAGTTCCATTTATTGTTGCTTTTCCTGGTACTTGTACTACATTTCCATTGTGCTTGCTTGGTTTCACTACAGACATAAACAACTAAAAGCTACACTCACAGTTCAGCTGATCTAATGCTAAATCAGAGCACTTCAGAAAATAAGTGAATATGGTTTTTATGGACTGTCTTTAGCAGTGCTGTAAACTGTTCCTTCTGAGTTAGGATTGACTATCAAAAGTAAGCTTTATTTGGTTATAAAACTGTAAAAACTTAATTTTCTGAATGTTCTGGCAGCCTGCTGAAAATTTTGCAAACTAACTGCATATTTTACTTGGCAAAGGGTGCTTTAGGAGACATACTACAGCTCCATTAGAAATAGTTCCTTTAGACCATATTAATTGCTACTTCATTTGTGATACTGGGAGTCCTCTTGAAGCAGTTAGAAGCTACTTGTATATTTAACCAAAAGCACATATAGAAGATGATTACCTAATACCCACAGTTAATTAAACCAGTGGCAGTGGATGTGACCTAACATACATTTTTTTTAAAAAAAGTAAACTGTACAGAGTTACAAAATAAGCAGATGGAGTAATTCTTGAATAGCTGTACTGTATAGAAACTACTGTGAGAATCAAAAAATATGCCCTACCTCTGTTTTATTTCCCTTGAGCTTCTAAAAAAATCGGCTTCCTGTTGCTAATTTTATCAGCACAATTGTTACTTCATTACAAGAGCAACCACAGCAGTTGTCAAGCCCTACTGTAAAGCCCAGGGGTTCTGTATTTAAGCCACATCTTTGGGTTTCATCTCATTTTCTGTCATCTTAGAACTTGTTATTAGAGTCTCCAAAGATTGACTCTACCACCAGGAGAAATTATAGGCATCACAAATAGTTGCAAGATAAGCCTTAATGTCTTTTCTTCTAAATTCTCTTGTAAACAGGTTGAAAAGGCTGGTTTCTTTTGTATGAATCACGAAGTAAGTTGCTTTTTCCTGCTATAGTCTGTCTTTACTTTCACCCTTGCCATTTTTTTCCCTCAGAGCTACTTGGTTGAAGCAGCTTTAGGGTGAATTGATTCAGTGTGATGTGCTACAGTAGAGAAAATTTGGAGTTTTCTCAGGACTACTGTTGTCTTATCAAGTGGAACCACTTTCTAGAGGAAAGTTCTGTGATAGTTCTTGAAAGTTAAATGTGAGAGCCATTTTGAATGTGTAATCATTTGCAGCTCAGTCAGCCATGTGAGTGCCTTTTAGTTTTTTCATATAATGCCAATTTTGAGGTACTGGGACTTTATCCATGAGGTTTCCTAACCAATATTATTTACCAGAGAAGTGGCAGGTAATTTTATTGGCCGTGGAGATGATCCCTTTAATCCAGTAGCAAGAGGTACCAGGAAAACATCATCAGGTTTTTGGCTTCCTATCCCTGTAGCCCTTAATCTTGGGGTAATGATTTTGTATTTCTTGGTTTTATCCCTCCAGCTCAGTCCTTTCAATTATTTTGCACAGTTTCATTGTATCAGTATCTCCCTAAAAATCATGCAAGTTTATATTGAGATAAGTACTGTTTATTTCTGGAGAGAGAAGTTCAACCTTAGGTGAAGTTATTCCAAACTATTAAACATAACCACTTTGACCTTTCTACGTCTGCTTGGGTAATTGCAGTTTGAATGAAAGGAGAACTCTTACAATACATCTTGAATATTTAACAGGCTGGAATTAAAACATCCTCAGTGTTCTTTACTGAACCGAGCAGAGGTTTTAAATGCAGACAGTTTTTCATTCTTTTTAGTAAAGTCTCAATACATTTAGGAGTTCAGACAGAAGCCGCAGTGACGCACCGTGTGTCTGCACTGTGACATTCCTCCTTGCACTTGAGTTGGTGGTAGAGGTGCAAGGTGCCTTTAAGGGCTGTTATACTCTTTGTCTCTACCCAATATAGGTTTTCAGGGAACACCTGCTTCCAGATGGGTTGAAATAACTTCTCATTTCTAAGTGTTTCAAAATAACAATGGGGTTTTAACATTTGGAACTAATTAAAGGGTCTTTTATCTAGAGTAGATCTCTGCTAGGTAAAGGCTAGATGGTATCTTTCACATCCAGTCAATAATTTTCATTAATGAATAAATTTGCAGTCAAGCTGTTTTTAAAAATCACTTTCACTGTTGACATTCTGGATATCAGTGTCATCCTGAGGAAGCAGAGAATGCAGAGCAGAGGTGAAGGTCAGTGTGGTTCTGTTGAGCTAGTTCTGGTCAGTTCTAGTTTTAACAGAGCTAATTCTTTCCCTTGTCACTTGTCCTTCTTATCTGCAGCGTACTTAGGCTTAAAAACCATGTAAGCTGTATCAGAGCTCTGCTGAGGTTAAAAAGTGAACAAACATCTGTGGGTCAGGGTGGAAGTGTTTGAGCAAGGCCTGTAGGTGCCAACGCAGAGCTGGGGACACACTTGGCACAGTTGCTGTTTGGGTGTGGTAATGTTTTCATTTCCCATTAATGCACAATCAGAGAGGGGAGGTGGCCTTCACAATCATTGTGGATTATATGGGGGAATTCAGTCCTCAGACATGACCATGGGAGATTTAAAAAATACTTTTTCACAGTGTCGAAGGATAATTCCTGCTTAAAGTTCTTTTAAGTTTTACTGATGTATTCCAAAGTACATCCAGCAGTATTTTGTCAACTGTGGTAAAATCAGTAATCCTCCAAGTTAATAAAAGTCTGCAAATAAGCCTGTTTTATTAGTTTCATTTACTTTACACATGGAAAGCATATCAAGTATTCTTAAAAACACACTTTTGAAAACATCTCAGATGATGCTGTAATATGTCTGTAATTATTAATGTGCTAATGGAATATGTTCGAGCAATCTCAGTTTGCAGAACTGAGTGTAAAATTCTGTTCACTCTGTAGTTACTGGAGTAGATCATTCTTTTAAACTAATGAGCAAGATTTGCCTCAAGGTCTTCTGCCTGGGGAACATGGTAATGCTACTTTGCATATTCCTGCTGGTGCTAAATCATTTGTTGAAAATATTCTAAATAGAAATTGTAAATACAGTTACTTACGGCCTGGTCCTTTTGACAGACTTCAATTTTATCATTTGCCAATACTTTTTGGCCTTATTTTGAGTTTCCCTTTTGGGTTTGGGTTTTTTTTGACTGTGTGGATTGTGTTTGTTAATGTGATAAGTCATTGGCAGGTGTGGCTTCCTGTGCTGCTTTATGTAAGGCCCGTGGCACATTGGGGGACAGATGAGTTTTCATGGCTGCATTTCATGTTATCCTTCATCTTGTTTTGTTACTGTAGCTGTTTGCACAAATTGTGTCCAGTAGAACGCAATTGGCATTTGTTCTCTGCTAAAACTTCCAAGAAAGTTAGCCACTACTGAAGGCGTTTAGGAAAGCTGTTGAAAAGTCAGAAATACCCATTTAAAGTAATTCTAAAATCTAAATGTGCTAATTAGTGCCGCCTATAAAATGAACTGGATTATAGTGTGCTGGTTGCTAATCTTTGCTATAAATTGCTGGCATTTCACAATTCACATTTCTGGCATCAGTTTAAGAAATTGTAAATACAAGCTTTGGGAGGAGGCATATTAGTTTCAGATTATGCATTATGAAAGACTAGTGAATTAGTGTTTTGAGACACACTAAATTACAACACCTAGAACAGGAAAATTTATGTGTTTGGGGTTTTTTTTAGGGTGTAGAGGGCTTTAAATAACCTGCACTTTTACATTCTTGAGTTTTGGCATTTTAACAAACAAACATTTAATTCTCCATTTACTGTCTCGTCTCACACAGGCCTTGTAATCACCAGATGCTGTCTTCAAGTATTTGTTTTAGTTAGCAAAGCAGAGAGGCAAATTTCTAACTTGCAAACCCTGGTAGGATGGAAGTTCTCCGAAGAGCCCATTTGGTTAAGTTGCCTTATTCTCTTACATTGCACTCATGGTATGTCTCTGCTTTCTTGTTTACTGTTCAGACACTGAAGATGTGATGTAAAAATACGTGCTACAAATTTTTCATCATAAATTACTCATGGATACCTTTGTGTCACCTGTTAAACAGCTCTTGTAAATGATGCCTTTATGCCATCTGTAATACAGCTCTTGTAAATTGTTTAAATTATTTTTCTTTTTATAGATTCTCATTATTGAATGTACAGATTAGATCCCTTTAAAATGTCACTGAGTAATTTGATTTGGGCCCAAATATGGACAATGCTGTAATTCATCCCATCAAATTTGTAAATAATTCTTTACTGCTTGTTTGCATGAGTGAAGTTTGGATTTCATTTGCTTTGTCATAAACCAACTCCTCTGTCATGGGCCTACTTTTTACAGTTTATTTTCCTGGTTTTATTACCATTTGTTCTGTACGAATGTCGAAACAGTACTTTGTCTTTTCCTAATAAATAATTTGAGATTGTTCATTGTTGGCCTGCATTTGTGGGTTTTGTGGGAGGGATTTCTGGGTGTGTTCCTTTCTTTCGGCATCGTAAATTTCTGCAACTTTAGATACTGGGGGTTGTTGCAGAACATCTTTAACTAAGGCAACGTGACTGCTGTGGTTCCGTGCTCTTTTCTTCTTCTAGCAAGCTGATAATTCAGAGCTCTCGGGTTCAGGTCCTGTTTTCAGAAGCACTGGCGTGTTAAAGAGCACTGGTTTGCAGTGTTTAAGGATGAGGTATTCAGTCCTGCTACGGGGCAGTTGTAAAAAATGTGTTCCAGTTCCCACCAGGAATGTGTTAGAGATGTTATAATCGTCTTTCACACCAAATACTGCTGCTCTTTGCTCTGAAGGGTGACAATGGGACCTCTGGGGATCTCATAAGAGGGGTGTGATTTCAAGTTCTCCATTTTCAGCTGCTTTTCTCCTTCACACTGGGACCTTGAAGAGGGGCAGAGATGCCAATGCAAACAGCTCTGCTGCCAGACCAAGAGAGGAGCTTTAGGCAAACTTTGCAGTATGCAGGAGGCTCCCTGAGCTCACAGATACGGTTACAAAACACTCCACAGCGTGTTCCAGCCTCAGACATTAATGTGGTATTTATTTTAGGCAGATTGGTGACAGTTCACTGGCTGTGGTTGCACTTTCAGCTCCGTGTCTGTTTCCTCTATAACAACTAACAAACCCAAGATTAATCTTGACACAAAAATAACTCCTCATTCCCCCCTGGCCCCAAGGCTCTATAGGCTCTGCCTCAGAGCCATTATTTCCTCCATGAGACCTTTTGGGGTGGGTGGGAGTCCCCTCTTGCCTGTAGCCCAGGACAGTGACACTGGATGCTCCCCCCATATGGTTTTGTATCACACAGATGTGGCACTTGGGGATATGGTTTAGTGATGGGCTTGGCAGTGCTGGGTCAGTGGCTGGACTCCAGTCCAGAGGCTTATCCACCTGTATTTCTGATGTGGCTGCCTCGAGCACATCTGCTGGAAAAAATCTAACCAGAGATGTTAAAATACATAGTGATCCACTATAACCCAGGATGCTTTGTGTGAGACCTAAATTACCCTTACTGTTACACTTTGGTACCTTTTCCAAGTCTGCATCTCCTTACCATCATCTCCATTATTAATTTTATGTGCCAACCATCTGAGGCACTTAAGCTTCCACCAAAAAACATTTTTGAAAGCAAACTCTCACATCAAAAGTGGGGTTAACCAGCCCAATAAACATAAATTACTTCTAACAATTGCCCCACCTCTCCCAGAGTGTTGTTGGTTTTGCTTCTGGAGTTTTCATCACCTTTGCAGGCAGTGACCAGTACTGGGTACATGGGCCTGCAACTGTGTGATTCTGACCGAAACTGAATCCAGGTCGGGTCAGCTGCGGGTCCTGCCTGTGGGGGTCCCTGCAGCACACCGGGTCCCTTTGAGTCACCAGCTCCTCCACAAATGTCCCTGCAACCTCCAGGGAGAATCATTAAATATCTTGTACAGAAAAGAAAAAAAAATGTTTCTTGATCAGAAGGAGTTTGTGCAATGTGCAAGCAATGTGTTTGCAAAACGATTCACAGCTCTGGCCCCAGTTCTGCCTGAAAACTGGCATGTCCCTTGTCTGTACTGCAGTGGTTGTGGCTCTTCTGGAGCAAGGAAACCCCAATTTGCCTTGATCACCACCTCAGAGATGACCCATTAGTTAAGGCTGAATTCTGCACCTCTGGTTTGTTCCAGGTGGGCTTTGCTGAAAGGCAGAAACCACTGAAGAACTGAACCTATCTCAGAACCATTCTAAGGTTATTTTCAGATATATTTGCTATGTTTATCCAACCTAGACAGTCCTCTGAGCCAGCTGCTTGATCTGGGAGCATTTCCAAAGACACTGGGGGTTGGGGCATCCCTGGGGTGTGCCCCCAGCCCCCAGCCCAGTGCAGCTGAGGGCACAGGGGGGCTGCACCTTGCTCTGGGGAGCCTTTTCCACCTCTGCATGGATGGTGCAGACATCCCTGCTCATTAATGATCCAGCAACGCGTCAGATTTCTTCTTGGAGCAGGCTGGGGCAGCCCTGCAGGCCGTGTGAGCACGGCTGACCTGTGCTGCTGTTCGTGTTCCTGCTGGCAGCGAGCCCTGCCCCAGCCTCAGTGGAAAGAGCCCCAGAGGAAAGGTTGAGCCTTTGCTGCTGGAAGGTGGGTCTGGCTCAGTGATTACCTTCAACACCACATCTGCTCGTGAGAGGCAACGCTGGCTTTCACACTTTGTGGGCTCTCCTGCCTGGGACATGCTGTTTGACCTAAGAAACACAGAATGTGATCTGAAGGCGCAGGAAGGCTTTTGGTCACTCCTCACAATGTTTAATTAACACATCACTGCTCTCTAGTCACTTGTAATTATTGGAACATATTTTTTGGAATCAGAGCGTGTCAACAAAATACGAAGATAAACATCCCACTTGGAGCCTCCTCCCCAGTTGCTGCAGCTCATACTGATGGCAAGTGTTGCTGGAGTTAAAAAAAAAAAAAAAAGATCTTCCAGCATTTTTAGAGATTTCCTAACAGCCATTTCAACAGATACGAAACTAGACATGTTGAAATAACACTTGTCACTTACATGTTTTTTGTAATATGATTCTCATTTAGAGTATCATTCATGGTTTCATTCAAATGCCTGTGTTCCCTGAAGAAATACGAGACTGTTGTCCTATCCTCTCCAGCTCCCACGCCTACAACAACAGCATTTCATTCAAAGGGAGTATCTCTTTCAGATTCTAACAATGTGCTGCTTGGCTCTTCATTCTCTGTCTTCAGAGACGTGATCCTCTTGAGCTGCCAATTTTTAGCCTGGTATATGCTTATAAATGTATCATTCTGAGAGTCTGAACACTGAAGTGTGTTGGGGTTTTTTGCATAATATTTTCCTTTCTGAGGATTTCATGGGAAACTGAGCGCATCTTACTTTAAAAATAAAATCACTCCTTCGGCTCTGGACTCCTCCCTGCTCTTTGGCTATGGATAATATTTATGTAGATTACTGGAAAACATGCCTTGACTTTTTAAATATTATTTTGCAATCCCTTTTTATTAAAAAGGTGCTGGGGTTTTTTTTTGTCAGGTGTCTCCCTCGTGCCTCTTGTGGAGTAGCTCTGCAGGGCACAGCCCCTCCCAGTGTGTCACCAGCTATTCCTGAAGGGCAGAACTGCTGCTGTGGGGCTGGTGAGCACTACATCTGTCCCAGTTTATCACTTCTGGCCGTAGCTGCCCCTGAAAGCCAGCAAAGCCCGAGTGCCTGCAGCACTGTGGTTTTGGGCTTGGCAGTCCCAGTGCTCACCAGGGCAGCTGAACTCGGATCTGGCCCCGCTGGAGCCCAGAGCCACTCTCAGCACCCTCCAGGGTGCCCAGGGAGCTGGGCTGGGCTGACACACAGGTGTGGTGTGCAGGTGGGCCAGCTGCTCCTGCTGGCACTGAGCTCCCCTGGCTGCCCCCTGTGCCTGGCTGTGCCTCTGTCACACACAAGGAATTCTCCGTGCCACGCTGCCACCAAAGCACTTGTGAGCCTGCCAGGGTGTGTGTGAAGAGCAGAGGGAGATGTGCTGGGCTTCGGTAACCCTGGGCACCTCCCCTCGCCTCAAACCCTGTCCTTGGCAAGATGATGAAGTCAACCTGCTCAAACGAGTTTTCACTAATGACTGAGGTTTAACAGAATCTTCTAAACTGTTCCCACAAGCCCTGGTCCTTTTAAGTCGTCTGTTGCCACCTTCAGCCCCGTGGCTGTCATTGATGTGGCTGTGTTCTCTCAGCACCACGGCACCTCCCAGAGTTAATACCTTTCCTTCTAGGGCAGCAGCTCCTGCTCACGGCCAGGGCTTCTGTTCTCCCCCAGTAACTCCTCGTGGCAGAGCTGCAGGAAGTGCCTCCAGCTGGTGCTTACATTCAAATGTTTGCACTAGCATGTTCCCACTAGGCTGCCTCAACAGCAAAATATTGAGTTCAGTGCACTCTCACTACTTGATGTTTTTATCGTTTAAGGCTTGAGACAACTTGTAAATGCTTAAAATAGCGTGAAAATCCCTGTGCTGGCACAGGCTCCCAGCCTTATTGGAAGGCTGTCTGCTGTTCTCCTGGTGTGGAAGTTTCATATGTTCCAGAGAACAATTATGGAAGAGCAAAATTTTAAATAAGCAAGGCTATGTGACAGTTATCATTTAAAAGTAAATCCTTAGCTTAAGGGTGTCAGAATAACAGGTTGATTTAAAAAAATCAAAATTCTGAGCAACCAGGTATCCATAAATGAGTACCTTGGTTGCAGAGTGTTCCATTATAGAATCACTATCGAATTCCACAAGTATTAGAGGTATTAAATGGCACTCTTTTTGTATAAACTACAAATAGCTGCACTATTTCCAGGTTCTGCAGGGTTCTGGAATGTAATATGTAACGTAAACTTTCCTGAGTGAAGGAAGGAGGAAGCAGGGAGCAGCTGAGTGTTTGCTCCCGGCAGCTCAGCTGTGGGAGCTCGTCCTGGGGCAGGGACATGAGCCTTGGCCAGGTCTTCTCACACGGACAGGCTGAGCCCACCCCTCATTTTATCAGCGCTGGCTTGCGCCTGTTCAGGGCTCCATTTCCCAGCAGCGGCTGCTCCAGGCTGTGTGCTCCTTAGGGTAAAGCTGAGGCAGGTCCCTGCTGGAGGACAGGCACCAGAGCAGGAGAGCTGTGAGTGCAGCCTCGGCTCCTTGGCTCTCACCCCGACCCCTGCAGCGTCTCAGCCTGTGTTGGTTGGGAGGGAAGGGGAATGGTGACCCTGCCAGGGTCTGTGTCAGCTGCCACAGCTCCCACAGCTGCCACCCCTCTGTGCTGGCACTCAGGAGAGCCCATCTGCTGGCTTGTGGCTCTGGGAAGCAAGGAATCCCAGCCAGGACAGTGGAGCAGTCAGGGTACACCTAAAGGATGGGGGTGCCAGTCCCTGTGAGACACTCTGAGGTTGGTTCCTCACAAGGGACAGAGGCCTTGCCCAAGAAAATGACTGCCAGTGTACCTGTCTGCAGTCACACAGTGCTGCTCGTCCTGCCTTGTATAAATAATATTAAAATCTTGGTTGTAAACTCCTTCAGAGCAGGGAAGTGACCTCCGTGCTGCTATCTGTAACAGAGGAATGTGGCTGGGGCTAAGAGAGATGTGGGCTGCTTTTACCACTGCAGGGCTGTACCTGGTGTTTTGGACAGCAGGGCTGCTCTGTGCCCTGGGTGTGGGCATTACCTGGGGATATCTGAGGGAGGTACAGCCCCCCTCTGCCAGGGAAACCTCTCCCTTGGCATGGCCTCTCCTGGGAAATGATAGCTTTAACTGCTAGAATAGAGGGCAAGGAAATCTCTCACGCTGACTTCTAGCAGATGAAATGGCCAATTTCTGCACGTAAAAAAAAAAATTAGAAATGTCTTTTCCTCAAGACTTCCAGCACGTTCTGATGGCCAGCCCTGCCATGGCACAAACACAGGACACCCCTGGGCTCACTCAAACACTGTGCCAGCAGCGCTGCCAGAGGCCTTCAGCTTGCTGATAAGCTGCTTATCTTCAAACCATCCATTTTTATTTTACTCTGAATAAATACTCCTCTGTGCTGTGTAATAAAGTTGTCTTTTTGGGCAAAAGAATGACTCAAGTTCAACCTTAGCTGTTAAGGTTATTCTTTATCTTTTTTTTTTTTTTTTTTTTTTTTTAACAGTATGCACATGATCATACACTTCTTTAAATCTTCCTGAGAGAGAGTGGCAGTATCCAAACACATGGTTACCAGCTGCAGCCAGCAGTTAAAACATCACACCCACGGCCTCTTCAGGTGCAGATGGAATCCAGATGCCCAAACACTTCAGTTCTCCACATGGGAAATGCTAAACTGTGCATTAAAACAGTTGTATCATGGCCTTTAATGCTATGGACATATTAAGATTATTTTTGCAGAAACCCTAATGACTAGTTGCCAGGTCTTTTTTTCTTTCTTTCTTTTTTTTTTTTTT